>JAQBSW010008362.1:0-34726 GCA_029291075.1 Eudiplozoon nipponicum | reverse complement strand
CCCGATCGAAGAAAAAACGAAATTGGAAATTGTGATCAATCGGATCTTTGTGAAACTGTCGGTGCAAGGCTAATACCCGCGTACGCAAAACGCGGCATTGGAAAAAATTATTTCTCAATTTCCATAGAAAATTCATAAACATAAATTAACTAAAAATCATTCTGATATTTTAATGAGTATACGTGAGCAGAAACGTGTTTTCTACACTGCTTTAAGTATGCTAACAATAGTTTTGTCAGTTATTGTCGCTTTCATTAAAGTGTCTAGGGAATAATTGGTTTGACAGCGTGTCGGTGTTGCCAACAAACATCTTCGGCGCGTACACATCTAAATCAAATTGTAATCAGTCATTAGCAGAATAATAAGCAAATGTGTAAAGCGTAGGTATTTTTTTGGTTAAAACAACACCAATCAGTTAAATACTGTTTGTTGCGAAGAACAAATATATATGCAAGTATGTATTAGGTATTGCGAACCTAGTAACAAATTAGTTCAGTTATGACAAGAAGGATAAACCAAAGGCATCATGAACGGAAAGTATAATCTCATGCACATTCGTTTCGTGCTTACTGGCGACTCATCAGTAGGAGCCGGTATTACGCCCTTTAACCACTATATATTTAGGTGAAGAATGTGGGATGATAGGACGGTACTAACACCAATCCGAATTGTAAAGCATACTCACACATTAGGAGATCGTTATAATTCAACAGTAATCGTTTTAGCATTTACAAATAACTTCTCAGAATAAGCTTGTACCCACAATTTACTCAAGAGAATATTTAGTTTCACATTTTCTATAAGGAACTAGGCACATTGATATAAATGATTCAACTATTAATTTTCCACAAACAAAGAATATATATTTGCGAGTTTTCTTGTTCTCCTGTCATAGCACACGGTGATTAATTACGGTTACTTTTATAAGAATGATGACGTATAAGTTTAAAATATTTAAACTCGCCGATCGAAATGTTGAAGAAAATTCCACTGAGCTCAATAGATTCCTGATTTCCTTCAAAGAAAAGTGAAATGAAATAGTAAGAAATTTTATCCTCGTTTAATTTCGAGATGGGCTGACGGTCATGGCTAACATTTTAAATGATAAAAGTTAATAAATTCAAAGGACTTTAGTGTTCAACGCCTCGTTTCTCCAGCGAGCAAAGGATCAAACAGTTTTTAATCATCTGTTTTATCCGCTTCAATATTTATTCGGCCGACTAAAAATCATGCATATTTTTAAAAATGTTACACTAAGTACGCAGTAAGCAAAAACATCGTTTTATTAATGTACATATTGGTAAGCACAGGCATCTGGTGTGGTTTTCAAACGACGTTTGGAAGTTTGTGATAAGCAGCAATCCAACTATATATACTGCACCGCTTACAGTATACGCACTTTTTTCCTCGTTAGTCAGTTTTCCGTCGAGCACGGACGAAGACGACAAATAAACAATTATTAATTGCGCGGGTGTTGATAACAATTCTTTTGATCAATTTTCCGTTCTTGAAGTAAACACCAATCGCATTGTATTAAACCAGTTGTCGAAAAACACCAAAATTACCACCAGTCAAACGTACTTTGTTGCTCGATGACTGGCTAGATTTAGTGCGATTGGTGTTTACTTTAAGCTCGCAAACTTGACTTAAAGAATCGTTATCAACACCCGCGCAAATAACGATTGTTTATTTGTCATCATCGTTGGTGCCGGACGGAAAACTGACTAACGAGGATACAAGTGCGAATTCAGAAATTGAAGTACAAGGTATGCGAAGCTGCCAGACACAAGAGCGGCATATCTAATTTCGTTTTTCTAATATACGCTTTGCGGCTTAATTCTTACTAGTCAAATTGCCGTCGTACTCTGATGAAACTCATAGAAGGTCTGAACATGACAGTAGGTTTGACAGACGGTGGTTGTGCTATCTTGTGCAAATGGTTTCATTTAATGAGGCTGATATTTATCGCAAGCTCGCAAATTTGATTTAGAAAATTTCTATCACCACCGACGTATTCCATGATTGTTTATTTGCAAATCAATTGGCAACGAAATTAATGATCATCGATTTGAAGATCTTAAATTTCATGCAATCGACCACCAAGTGAATTATGTAGGATTTACATAGAGAAGTCGGCTGTTCTGGTCACAACTTAATGGCTGTCAACTGAGACACAGTCTCTGATTCTGCAGTTATTACAAACTTAACTCGTGCAAACAGTGCATTTCTCTGCTAATTCCATGAATTCGAACACGTGCTTTCTGAACGCATGCGTAACACCAATTTGATAGCTTGCTTACCGTAAGTAATGTATGATGCTTTGGTAGATAACAAATTGTGTTTCGAGAACGTAGTGAAAGGTCATTACTGCGTTTAAAACTCGTCATAACCAAAGCTCAGGTGACGGAGAAATAAAAACGAACATTTGGTAAGTAAAGACTTAATGTTTCGTGTCTAATTCATATATTTTTGATTTCTGAGAATTAATATACAAACAGGTATGCATTAGGTTTGGCGTACATCGTTACAAATTAATTTAGATAAGACCACCTGGATATGCCAAAGTCAGCATGAACAGAAGGTATAATCTCAGGTTCACATGTGTTTCGTGCTTACAAGCAACTTATCAGCAGGAGCACGCACTAAGCCAAAAGCCCAACACATATTTGGTTATGAAAAAAGATAAGGTTTGAGGGTGCAAACATGTATAAAATTCTGAGTTGAGTCACTTAACACAAAGTCTTTAGCAATGCGAGTTTAAAGCTGACCCATAATAAATAATATATGGAACCTTGTATATGGTACCAACACTACGTATTTGAAAAACTCAACATTTAAATAAATTGAGCATAACAATATTTCAATAAAGTTCAATAATCTGGCCTCTATGTTGTTTTGAAATTTTTTTCGTAATCTTAACTTAATTCAATGAAACGTATAGAGGTAATTAATAAATGATAGCGAATGACCAGTATATTTGCATTACGTAGAACTTTATACAAGTTTGACCCTACAAATACTGATGATGATGATGATGATGATGACGTTGATGATAATACTCATTATAAAAATGTTGATGGTGATGACGATTGAAAGAATGATGTTCATTATAAACAAAATGAGGAAAATAGTGGAGATGATTATATCGCTTTTAATGATTTTAATGATGTTGATGATGATAATAATGAAGATAACACGAAGCTGACGATTATGATGATCATGACTGTGATGATGATGATAATGCTAATGCTGCTTCTGATGATGATGATCATGATGATGATATTGTCGGTGATGCTGGTGCTGTTAATAATGAGATGCTGAACGGTGGACATGATGATGCTAATGATGGTTGTAGTAATGATGATAATAATAATGATGGTTGTAGTGATGATGATGTCGCTATTGATGATGATAATGATGACGACGATGATGCTCGTGAAGTAAAATTTGAAGATGAGGATTATTGTAATGATGATCATGATGCCGATTTAAAGTATGATTATGATTTTGATGAATCTGAGGACAATAAAGAGGAGGACTGAGATGATATTGACGTCGATAGTGATATTGGTAATCTTGGTATTACAATACTTGAAAGAATTTATCCACCTACGAAGCTTTATGGATAAACAAACTGCAGCCGGATTTACGTAAGCAGAAAAGTGCATGTTTGGGCTTTGAGCTCGAACTGGAGGTGATATACGCAATTGATTTGTTGTTCCCCTTATTCTACCCTCTCTTCAAGTTTGCATTTGTCTATTTATTTTTTGTCCTTCAAATATATTTATATAAAGAGATGTTTATTTGTAGATACTTGAGATAAATATGATAAAGAAATTTTTCATGTACCTGATAAAATTTATTTTTCTGTTTTCATATGGAATGAGTACTATGAATAGACATTATGGTTATCTTTAAGCTACTGATTAATTGTCTTAGATACAGGTGAAGTTATAAATAGTGTGGTAATTTTTCAATAATGAAATTAACTTGGCATCAGAAACCAAAATATATATATAAAGGAATATCCATTTAAATGCAAAAAAGGCAATTAGTTTCAACTATATCGCTGAACATCCTCTGAATAATAATAATTACAATAATAACGATGGTAATGTTGAAAATTATTATAACATAAATGAATTATCATAATACAAACAATATCATTAGTTAAAAGAATTAAAATCATTTAAATGCAGATATTATTGTTTAAAATTTTAATAAAACCGGTGAAGTAAATTAATTTATTTTAAACATTACTAAAAATATAATAATTAAAACAAAGTCAATATTGTATATTGGAAATACTGACTAAAATATAATAAGTCAAAGAAAAATAATTATAAATATTGTTATTAATAATGAATTATTCTAACAATAGGATATAAATAAACTGCATTTTTTGGTTTCAATTCAAAATCGATTATTATTTTAGTCTTTTGATTCATAAAAATAATTATGCCTTTGCAGTAAAATATCGACAAATGCGATATTGGATATTCTTATCAGTATTTAAATCAAGTTTCCTAAAATTTACATAAAGAAACCCGTTTTCTTTAAGCAAACCAAACCAAATTTGAAATCCGCGGTTCAGCTGTCCATAATGATGTTCAATTGAATTAATTGTATTAGTTTAGAAAACGCGAAAATTAAGTTATGATTGTGATTGAAAACAAATTTGCAGCCGACATTTCGGTACGTAAAATGTACACTATACTACTGAGGCTGTATTTTGCGTTTTGATGTTTTTCTACGTTATATATGCCATATGATGTTTTCACATTGGTAAACTTCGCGTTATACTTTGTTTATGAACATGGAAGTTGGAAACGCATCAGTATTTTTGACCGACAGTAATTATGCTATGTTGTGCGAATGGTCAGATTTAATTGGATTGGTGCTTGTCTCAAACTCGCGAACTTAATTCAAATTATCGTTATCACCACCCGCCCAACCAATGATTGTTTAATTGTATAACTTATGCCTGCGTAGCAAATTCTGTAAAAGTTTTATGTTTGTTACTGAATAGGAATTGTGCAGCCGACATTTACTTTCAAATACATTGTATGCGAGACTGCTAGAGGGAAGTGACGAATATCCGATTTTCTATAACTTAGATACGCATTGCGGTTTGATTCACGATAGCCAGCTTTCAGCGGTGCTCACAAAATGACCATGGTTTATTCAAAGGCATCAGTGAATTTGAATAAAATTCGTGGTTCACCGCGCTAAAATAAACGTCAAAGCGGCTTCCACTTTGTTATGTGCAATGTGTAAAATAGCATTCAGGTAAATGGAATGCTCAATTTTAGTGTCTTCTTATTCGGACTTGAACTTGTCTGTTATTTTCGTTCACTTAACTAAACAGTTGATTCATTCAATATTACCATAATCACGATTGCGATCTTAATATAAACACCTGACCGATTAAGTACATACATCTGTCTGTAAAAAATAAGAATTGTATAGTGCAGAAAAGGAAATTCATCCAGTCGACAGGGCTCGTCTTTTTTGGGACTTTATTATGTACTGGCCAGTATTTACGTGGACATGGATCGAACCTGGGCACGTCTGCTTTGGAATCTGGTGCTCTAACCACTGGGCCACCCTACCGCACACTACACTACACATAATTTTCAGTTACATACTAACTGATGTAACTTAGTTAGTCTATTTTACCTTTAGATGGTGTTCATATGGCATCCATTTAAACCCAAAGTTCCAACTAATCATCCCCAATCTGTCATTACCGAACAGACACCACACTACATGGGGAAGTGATATTGAAATGAACATTTATATAATTAAACGAACAATGGTTGCGCGGGCGGTGATAAAAATTATTGTAATCAAGGTTGCGATCTTGATATAAGCAACTGACCCATTAATTACTTACATATTTAAATACTGTTTGTACCGTCCTATTAACCAAAATTTCTCACCCAAATATAAAGTGGTTAAAGGGCGTAATACCGGCTCCTACTGATGAGTCGCCAGTAAGCACGAAATGAATGTGCATGAGATTATACTTTCCGTTCATGCTGTCTTTGGCCAATCCTTCTGGTCACAACTGCACTAATTTGTTACTAGGTTCGCAACACCTAATACATACTTGAATTACTTACACATTTTTGTATAAATTAAGAGTTATAAAGTGTAGGAAAGTCAATTCATCCAGTTGACCGAATTGAATGCTGAGGTTAGCCATTTTAATTTAATTTAAGTTTAGCTTCATCTTAATCGGCGGTGTTTAAATTAGCACTGACGAGTTTGTGAAATCTTGACAGACAGCCGCGAACAGTTGCTAATTTATATCCTATTCAGTTTACTGGAGAGCGTAAAACCCTCCGATCTAACGCACTGTCCTTATTTGATATATCAATATTGAGAGAGGAAGATGGAAGTCAAGAAAGGAAATTATACCGAAAGCAGATAATTACTGAACAGTATATCCATTGCAACGCTGTGAGAGCATACAAAAACGAAAATAAATAGAAATATTGTCAGACAGAATGAAGAAAAGCTGTTCTGAGTAAGTTCAATGCCAAGAACTGATGGTCCACAAAAAAGCTGTACTTGAAATCGGGTATAACGAAAGATTTGGGGAAGTAAACTTGAAGTATAAAAACGAAACAATGAGCGGTGAAACAGTACACAAACCAAAGCGACGCACTATACGAAATGTTTACCGTAAAGATTAATAGAGGAAATGGAATCCGACATACGTAATTTATAAATTAATTTTAATTAATTTGACCAACGCCGGATTAACATTTAAATGAATATTAGGCTCCTGTCATCGACCAGGTTAACAGGTATTAGTTGGAAGGTCATCGCTGCTTTTGCGCGCTGTACAAGCTGGCATGGCTGGTTAGGAATGGAACAAAAAGAAGATCATCTTAGGCCAAGTATAACGGGAACTGTGAAGAATATTTCCGCACCATCTTAAAACAAAGCTTACACAGTTAAACAATCAATGATTGCGCGGTAGGTGGTAACAATTCTACAAATCAAGTTCGCGTGCTCGAGGTAAATACCTATCCAATCGTAATTAATAAGTCGTCAAAGAACATAGAAAAACTATTACCAGTCACACGTACTGACGCTTTTCGGCCTTTCATGACCATCATCATAGTACGACGACAAACTGACTAGCGAGGATGGAACCGCATTGCTTATATAAAGAAAGCAAAATTGGATATGCAGCTCTCACTTCTAGTAGACTTGCATACATTGTACGTGACTGGAAATGTCGGCTGTGCAATTTCTATTCAGTGACGAACATTAGCTGCTCGTAGCTTTCGCCACAAATAAATATATAGGAAATAAAATGTAACAATAATTGATTTTGCGGGTGGTGGTAACATTTCTTTAAATCAAGTTTCCGAGCTTGAAGAAAACACCAATCCTACTATATTTAACCAGACATCGAACAACATAGCAAATCTACCGCCAGTCGCAACGCACTGACGCGTTTCGACCTTCCATGATGATCATCAGAGTACGACAGCAAACTGATTAGCGAGGATCAAACCGCACTGCATATATATGGAAAGCAAAATTAGATATGCGGCTCTCACCTCTTGTAGTCTTGCATACATTGTACGTGACTGGAAATGTCGGCTGCAAAATTTCTATTCAGTCACGAACATTAGCTGTTTGTAGCTTTCGCTACACACACAAATATAGACAATACAATTAAACAATAATTGATTGCGCGGGTGGTTGTACCAATTCTTTAAATCAAGTTTGCGAGCTTGAAGTAAACACCAATCCCATTGTATTTAACCAGTCGTCAAACAACATAACAACAGTCGTACTCTGATGATGAGTTTGGACGGTCGAAACGCATCGGTGGGTTGTTTTATGCTGTTTGACGACTGGTTTTATACTACGGGATTGATGTTTACATCAAGCTTGCAAACTTGATTGAAAGAACCTAATACAAATTTGCATACAGATCTTGATTTGGCTCGAGAACGTTTGCCTTCTGAGTATGACTATTATTTTTGAAGATATTTACGAATGCTATCTGCTTTTATGTGTTACATTGAGTAATCAATGAAGCCGAACATAGATATTGGAGATTAGATGAAAAACAAAATTCTGAACTTTGTTTTAACAAAAACGCTCTAACAGGTCTTACTTTAAGGCTTATATGTGCATAAATTTTGTACCACATCTTGACTTTTACTAATTTTTGTCTGGTTCTAAATAACCGTTAAGTAATCAGTTATTCAGCTACAACTTCAATACCTTTATTAAATTTGTGAATGAGAGAAATACTTTGATGTGTTGGTATAATGTGTCCGTATTTAAACAATTTTTAGCTCAGTTTTTCCGTGTTGTTATTATTAATCTACCTGTGTTCATTTGTATTTGTTATCGATTCATAAAGAATTAACCTCAAAAGTTTGGAGAAATTAGATATTTCACAACCTAATAATAAGTAATAATAATAATAATAATAATAATAATAATAATAATAATAATAATAATAATAATAATAATAATAATGAATAAGTAATAATAATAATAATAATAATAATAATAATAATAATAATAATAATAATAATAATAATAATAATAATAATAATAATAATAATAATAATAATAATAATAATAATAATAATAATAATAATAATAATAATAATAATAATAATAATTAATAATAATAATAATAATAATAATAATAATAATAATAATAATAATAATAATAATAATAATAATAAAAAAATTAATTTATTAATTTATTTTGATCGTTGAATGCTGCATTTGTGCAGAAGTACTACTTGTTAAATAGAAAATAATCGCATCAATATTGCAAAAGGCCATGCTATTATTACTTGATGGACAAATCAAACTTAGATCTAATGGCACATTGCGCAGGTCTTCCTTTCAGAACAAAAATGGAACCATGCGATATTAATATTGAAACAGGTATGGTAACACGAATGTAAGGAAAGGCTTCATTAAGTAAAATTTCAGTATGGCGTTAAATATTTGACAGCCTAACTGCTTGTGAACTGAGTTGGATGCAGTAAATAATGTATTTCCTACGAATGATTACTCACCGCATTTTGTAGATATGGTAAACCTTGATGATGTAATTAGAACATACTGTGCATGTTTGCACAGAATTTACAAAATCCGTGCATAGTCAAATTAAGTAAAACATCGAAAAATCATAAAATGGATGGAAAAAAATTTCGTACTGTATTAGCTTTCACATATTCGACAGCTGACATACCTTTCTGCATCCACCATCAAACTTGCTCTGCCCAGAGCGAGATACAATATTCCCCTGCAATCTATATCCAATTAAATCTACGCTTGGAATTTGTATCTGAGGCAAATGCAGGTAAATATTGAATTGACGTTGTATGAGCGCACATACCGATATTTTTAGGGAATATTTAAATCGGTGTTGCGCGTTCGTTCATAGCTAAGTGGTTTGATGAGTGAATATATGTAGGAGATCAACGAAGCACCTTTCAAAGCTAATTAAGGCTAGGTGTACAAACATTTTTCAACATTTATGGCTATTGCTATGAAAATCGTTGTACACAACAGAGTTACCAACAGCATTTTGTTCTACTCTGGCTTTATACTGAGGCGTGCCTAGCACTGTACAAAATTTATTTTTCAATTTTTTTCTTCCGTTGGAACAGGAAAGACGACCATTCTATTTAGAACACCTTTATTTTTTCAACCAATCAATAAATTCCTTAAATCAAGTTTGCGAGCTTGAAGTAAAAACTAATTCCATTTTATTTAACCAGTCATCGAACAACATTGAAAAACTAGCCCCAGTCACGCTGTAGTGCATGCGACTGGAAATAGTTTTGCTATGTTGTTCGAAGAGTGGTTAAATAAAATGAGACTGGTGCTTACTTCAACCGCGAAAACTTGATTTAAAAAATTGGTACCACCACCCGCGCAATCAATTAATGTTTAATCAATAAATTCACCAATATGCATTTACTTAAACTACATAGATTCGAAATCCAATGTCAAAATGGAGGTAAAAAATGCGAATGCATTGGCACACACACACACACAAACACAAACACATAGTCATCATTGTGATCATGCTTAATTTGGTATACATATAAGAACTTCCACTGAATAATGTGATAATCGTGTATGTGTTAAAAAGTTTTAAAGTATCAAATAGCATCCACAATAGCACATTAAGATTTACGTGCTATAGTGTGTAAATAAGTAAATCTGCGTGTGTATTTGTGTTTATCCGTGTATAACCATTGTTTAATACAGCAAATTAGAGTAATTTACATGACCTCTTGCATTCTTTTTCTCGTACCGTTGCTACCTATCGTTTCAGCTCTATGCGCATACTTCTGCCACTTTGACTTGTGACGCAATTACTTTTAATCAGGGTTGCTATCTTGATATGAACACCCGACCCATTAATTACATACATTTTTCAGTATAAAATAAGAACTGTTTAGTACAGAAAAGGCAATTTATCCAGTCGACAGGGTTCGTCCTAATTAGGAACTTACCGTGTACTGGCCATAATTTACCGCGGAAATGGTTTGAATCTTGGCTCATCCGTTTCGGAATCTGATGTTCTAACCACTGACTCACCCTGTGGCACACTACACTACACAGAATTTTCAGTTATATACTAACTAATGCAGCTCAATCAATCTATTTCCTTTTAGGTGGAGCTCATATGGAATCCATTTGGACCCAAAGTTCCAACTAACCATCACAAATCTGTCATTACTGAACAGACACCACACCACATGGGGAAGTAGTAAGGAAATGAAAATTTATATAATGAAGCGAACTCTTTTGAGCGGGCGGTGATAATTACTTTTAATCAAGGTTGCGATATTGATATAAACATCTGACCCATTATATATATATAAGAGCATTATATATATATATATATATACATTTGCCAGTATAAATGATAGCAAATCTTCATTACTTGATTTGTGTTCATGCACATGAATGTGCATTTCTCTCATACTTTAAATTAATCCAATGCCAGAATTGTGTCAACATTAAACGAGGAACACTGTTGTCTTCCCGACAAATTCATTTGGAAAGGGGTTGCGGATTTGCAGCTACACCGTTTTCAGATATAAATGTCGCATGGTTCCACTTTTGCTCAAATGACTATTATTCCGCAATTGATGATGTTACCGCTCAGGTTAAATTCTGACTCCAAAGAAATGTATGGTGATTCGCTTATTCTTGTCATCTTCCTGGACAGATTATTCTTGGGTTCGATAAATGAATTATCATGTGAGTAAAAAATCTGTACGTTAAATTACGGCTCATGCTGTTTTATAACAAGCATATCAGAAAATGAACATATATGTAGCGAAAAACGCAAAAAGTTGATATTTGTGACTGCAAAGAAATTTTGCAGCCGCCATTTCCAGTCCAATAGCATGTATGCGAGTTAACTAGACGTACGAATCACGTATCCGATTTCACATAACTTACGTATGAATTACGGTTTACTTCTCCCTAGTGAGCTATCTATCGTGTTCAAATGATGAACGTGGAATGTAAAAACGCGTATCTACCTGGGAATGAAGGAAGTTTTGCTATGATGTGTCAATGGCTAGATAAAATTGGATCGGCGTTGATATCAAGCTAGCAAACTTAATTTCATGAATTGTATTATATATTCACCTAATCCTGTCCGACTTTGCCTATTAAAGTACCTAAAAATTTGTTTAATTAGCTTTGTGGCCAGTATTGATTGTTTGTTCTGTTTTAGCCGATTTATCCATAAGTACTAGAACATTGTTTGTAGGTTTCTGTGGCGAGTATTACTTAATAAGACTGAACAGCAATATGGTTGGTGTCAAATTTAAATATAAATACGTATATATATATATATATATATATATATATATATATATATATATATATATATATATGTTTTTATATTTATAATGAATGTTCGCATTGTAGAGAATTTTAAATAAACAATAAAACAAGGTCTCATTCTAATTATTAAAATATGAATATATTATCTACAATATAAATTACAAGAAAATCAATAGTTTTGATGTTAATAATAATAATAATAATAATAAAAATAGTGACAATAAAATCATTTTATATTGTTTGTCGTTTAGACTAATATTTTTATAACAATAATAGCCGAAGTATTAATAGCGCTGAAGTAAAAACAGAAATTTCTATTTTTATCTTAAAAATTTTAATTATAATAGTAACAACTTTTATGTAGAATAGGTTTTTGTTGATGGTACTTCTAATAGCATTTACATGAATGACGTTGATATAAAATGGTTGACGACAATTATATTTAGCATCTGGCTACCGTTTCGGTAAACGTTGAAGCAGATTAAAGAGATTAGGCTAAACACGTGCAATATTTAATTGTTATGACGATTGAGTGAAAATTTATGCTGCCATAAAATTGCTCTAAATGGTCACCAAAGTTTTTTTATTCATGCCCTTATTAGCGCCTAAACTATCACTTAAAATAATGAAATTCAAACTTAATAGGCAAAATAGACACAAGCTAACAGACAATGCAGAAAAGGAGATTAACTAGTTCACTATAAACTCTATCTGGTTGAAGTCAACATCGATGGATTAACATTTCCTAATGAATTCCATTTCATGTTATTTTTTCTAATCTCCTGCTAAGTCTGGGCGTAATATTGTTCCACAAACAAAAAACTTCACAATTTATTTGTTTCAGAAAATTGCTAAAAGCCACTGATGCTGTGAATTAACTGTTTAATTTTCCATTACACCGATTAAGTGCAGCAGTTTACATTACTCTCAATATCTCACCTTAATGCAGTGGGGTCTGAATTCAAAACATGTAAAGTTACATAAGGAGACACAATGGGATGACTGGAAAATGCAGATTTACTCACGTAGTGTGACGGGTAGACCATAACAGTTGAAGGTAGTAGATAATGTTATATTTTATTACGCGTCCAATGAATTAGATTTGACAATGCACAATAGAGTGAAACATCAATACAAGCATGCATAATCGTTCATTAAATCAAATTTGTGAGCTTAAAAGAAACACCAACCCTATGGTATTTAACCGCAAAACCACCGCAAGTCTGAGTCGAGCGATGGATTGGCTTTATTGTTTGACGACTGGTTTAACACAATAGGATTGGTGTTTACTTATATCTCGCAAACTTGATTTAAAGAATTGTTACAACCATCAGCGAAATCAATTATTGTTTAATGCATAAACGGTAAACTCATTCTAACGCCAATTATTCAGAATAAATTAAACCTCTTTGTAGTGTAAGTATGTATTAGGTGTTGTGAACCTAGTAACAAATTAGTTCAGTTGTGACCAGAAGGATAAACCAAAGGCAGCATGAACGGAAAGTATAATCTAATGCACATTCGTTTCGTGCTTACTGGCGACTCATCATTACGCCCTTTAAACTATAATTTGGGAGATGGTGGCGACAATCTCCTAGACGAATGTGAAAACCTGTAGTGAAGCTAACATCATATAAAGTCTCGAAATTGCGACTCTTAGCTAACTCACTCTATATAATATATATACCGAGTCTGTAAAGGATACTAACACTATGGCTATTGTGTTAGTAATCGATACCAACATTGTAGTACCGAAAAGGTACAATGAAGTGCAATCAAGTGATCAATTTCGCGAAGTACAGTATTCGGAAAACAAATTTTGTCAGTCATTTATTGGAGTTTCCTAGGTGTCGTGCTCAATTAGTACCCAAAACAGCGTATTTAGCGTTCTAGAAAAGGAGCCTGTAGAGCGGGTCGACTCGTCTACACTGTTGTTTACTATGATAATCGTGAAAGTTAGAGTAGATTTCGCCAACCTTCACCAATTATGGAAATACAGAGTATCTCAATTTGCCTCCAAAATCCGAGTGTGAAACCCTAGTGGAACACCTAATACATACTTGCATATATATTAGTTCTTCGCAACAAACAGTATTTAACTGTTATAAATTGAATTGAATGATGTCATGCTTACCGCGAAATGTAATAACTGATATCGCTCAAGACCAGAGTGTTAGTATCCTTTACAGACTCGATATATATATTACATAGTGTGAGTTAGCGTTGAAGTCGCATTGTCGGAAACTTTATATGATGTTAGCTTCACTATTGCAGGTATACACATTCGTCTTGGAGAATGTACCATCCTATTATCCCACAATATTCACCAAAATATATGGTGGTGAAAGGGCGTAATACCGGCTCCTACTGATGAGTCGCCAGTAAGCACAAAACGAATGTGCATGAGATTATACTTTCAGCTCATGTTGTCTTTGGTGTTTCCTTCTAGTCACAACTGAACTAATTTGTTACTAGGTTCGCAACACCTAATACATACTTGCATATATATTAGTTCTCCGCAAATAAACATAATTTACCTCTTCATAGTCTTTTGTTCGTCGCTAGATTCTCATAGATTTTTGCACACTGATGTGCTATACGTTGTGGAATATGTTGTCGATATCGCAAGTAATGTTGCCTAACTCTTTACTCTACGAATTGAGTGATAAACTGGCAGTGCCTCAGTAGCCTGGCACTTGAAATGCTTAAATGGCCTCGTCGGAAATAGCACCACCTAAGAATTTGTGTTCCCTAATTAGATGCTACACAGATGGCACATAAAACTGCTGATAGAGAGAACTGTCTGTCTCACAGTTATTGCTCTTGATTAATGCATCCTGTCGTGGAAATTTCAGTGACTTGAATCAGTCCTCAAAACTGTATCGGTTCATGGGTACAAAATAGGTAAACAAATTAACTGTTCTTGAAGTTCTTCAATTAGTTGCTTGGACTGATTAACGTTTAAAAAGGAAACGATCTGCATAGTGTTCAAAATGTTTGAGAAACAAATCATATTTAATAATAAGAATGATAATAATAATACTAATAATATTAATTATTATTATTATCATAATTATAATAGCAACAATAAATACAAAATAAAAATCAAATGTAGAATGATGTATTGGTGTATGTGTGTGTAAGTTATTAGCGATTACACATTATTGATAATAACAATGGGATCGATACAGAAATGTAAGAATAAATGAATAAGGATAGATATGGGTTTCCACAAAGAAAACTTATGAAAGTTTAGAGAATATGAGGGCTCTAGTTTCTTCCAAAGGTAATTTGGATTAGTACGAAAAAAACATTTAATCGAAGTTTCAATAAATTGACTAAAAAAATACGTCAGAGCTTAAGAATTATATTTATTTTGCAAACTGACATGAAACGAAGTGTCCGCAAAAACTCATTGAATCGAAAATCTGAAAACAGCACAGGTGAATTATTTCAGAAAATTGACATTTTCATTGCAAATAGCGCTACTAATATATGGTGTAGCAAAGTTCACAAAAAATGGTATCAAATAAGTCTAAAATAATGTTTCTACTGAAGAAAACTCTAAGTAAAATAACCTTGGATGAAATGCGCAGAGAGCATGATTTTTATTCATATTAGAATGAAAACGATGGGTGAAACAAGAAAAGTGGCGGCGGAAATAAAAAAAAAGTTATAACACTGCCACGTGTAATTCACAGTAAATGAAAATTTGAAATCGTTTTAATGAAGAACCATTGTTTGTATCGTTTCAATTGTGACTACCAGGAAGAACTTAGGTCTCAGAAGAATTTCTATTTGATTAGATAATGATGTGCTTGTATAACTCTTGATGTGGTTATCGTCGAAGAAAGCTATTCTGTACTCCATTCCTGTTTATTCATATATTTGTTCAAGAATAAAACATGTTTCGGTTTTTTTACATAAATAGTACAAAAACTGTTCCTTCATTTATCTAAAAGAAGGAGAGCAAAATTTCGATTTTATAAAAAGTCCATCTACTATAAAACGTAAAATTTCAACTATATTATTTTAAATCTTTTGCATTTGTGAATACAGAACATAGCGGAGTTAAAATACAAATGGTCAATCGGCACATTAGACAACATTTTATCATAATTCAGACAGGTGTATGAACCACCAAAACGGAGATCAACAGCATCCGACTAGCAGAGAAGACGAGACAAGAATAAAATTCGAAGTAGAATAACATTACAATCACTTCGTTTTGAAGTTTCTTATGTATATCCAAACATAAATAAAGAAAAGATATATAAAACTGTGCGTTTTGCTATCATCAAATGTTAATTTACCATATTTGGCTGTTATGCGAATTTTCTGAACACATGAGACTGTAGATCCGTACTTTTTAATGTGACTTTAATATTCAGACGCACGACGTCTCTGCCCACCGATGCATGAAGTCCACAAAATTCTGGAGATCTATAGACTTCACCATCTGCCATATAACCAGGTATATCTTCAAGAGCTAATTATCTACGCTTCGCATTTTAGATCCGAATTTCATTGTGCGATGCTAATTTCTAATTTGATGAAGTCCTCTGTCGAAAAATGCTTGAGAAACACTCGATGCTGTAGATGTTTATTGTTCAACACCTGATCTATAACCATTTTTATCCGCCAAAAATTAATGATGCACACTTTGTACAGTAGAATTGTACATTGTACAGTGATGCTTATTTTTATTTTGATGACATCCTCTGTCTAAAATTTTTATAGGAGCTTTTGATGCTGTGGATAAGTAGGCTGCAACATCTTTATCCGCCGAGGACAAATGATGCACATTTTGTACTGTAGATTCGTTATTTTTACTGAGATACATGTTTCTAATTTGATGACGTCCTCTGCCAAAAATTGTTTGAAGAGCACTCAATGCAGTAAATATGTCGGCTTTAAAATCTATTCTTTAGCCATATTAATCCGACAAGAGCAAATGATGCACATTTTGTACTGTAGAACAGTTATTTTTCTGAGATACCTGTTTCTAATTTGATGACGTCCTCTGCCAAAAATTGTTTGAGGAGCACTCGATGCTGTAGATATGTCGGCTTCAAAATCTGTTCTTTAGCCATATTGACCCAACTAGAGCATATGATGCACACTTTGTACTGTAGATCTGTATTTTGTACTCCATTGCCCATTTCTAATTTGATGAACTCCTCTATTAAAAAATGCTTGTGGAACACTCGATGCTGTGGACATATAGGCTTCAATACCCTCATTTTAGCCGTATTTATTCTATGTGTGATTGATGCATACTTGGTACTTTGCTTTTAACTTTATTCTTGGAAACCTGAAATATTGTAGCAAATTGTTTAACTATTTTACCTACTGCACACAATTTATTTATGAACTGTCGAAATTTCAAAATTTTATTGACGTTGTCATCATGGGGAATGTCATGACATTCGTTTAACTTTCATTCACATTTTACAACATTTTGGTATTTTAATTCCACAAAGATGTATTTATAATTATTTTTAAATATTCTTTGTCAGGTATATTAACGATAACCCCGGAAGGTATGACTAAATACTAAGCCTTCAATAACTTTTTCTTACCACGAGCATAAACACATACATTGTACATACATTTCAAACATACCGCATATATATATATATATATATATATATATATATATATATATGTATATATATATATTTTCTAGTTTACTATTTTTAGAGTAGAAAAAGAACCGCAATCATGTAATAACGTTTATTAATAAATGGTATTCGTGTATTACATTCTATTATATATATATATATATATATATATATATATATATATATATATATATATATACTTACACATGATGATCTTAAGAAATTCACTAATTACTCTCCTGCTTTGCACAGATTGTCAAATGCTTTAAGTTTGGTTTCATTTATATCACTTTGATGAACAGTTTTTCATGCGTCTAATGTATATATATATTACTCTATATATTATATATATATTATATATATTATATTATATATATATATATATATATATATATATATATATATATATTTATTTCTTAAACACATATATATACATTTAAACAGTCATTTTATTTCTCAGTGCTGTCCTTCTTGTTGTGGATTTGACCGTATTTTTCTTGTGCGGGACAATTGATAGCACTCATAGGTCCATTTTCAGATGATGCAATTTTTGGCCTCAATTTATGGGTTCTCAATTGTCCCTTCTTCTTTAAGCCATCAATTAGCTGATTGTCTGAAAATGACGTTGGAACAAGATTTTCCATTGGGAAAAGAACAATGGAAAATCTTGTTCCAACGTCATTTTCAGACAATCAGCTAATTGATGGCTTAAAGAAGAAGAGACAATTGATAGCACTCATCAATTGAGGCCAAAAATTGCATCATCTGAAAATGGACCTATGAGTGCTATCAATTGTCCCGCACAAGAAAAATGCGGTCAAATCCACATATATGAATACACAATACATATATTATCTACAGTGTGAGTCAACCCATACGCATTTTTATGCAAATAAGAAAAGAAATACAATTGGAATGAAAATATAAATCAGCGTAGAAATAAATAACCTGATTAATAATTACATTCATCATGCTAAAGGTCATGAGGATAGATGGAAAATTTATTGATAGAATAATCGAAATAATAACATTCATCGTTACGGTAGTTGACATGAATTATTTCAAATCTTTACGATTGAAAGTTGTCTTCAGACAGGGAAGCTGAGAAATCGGGATATTTAGAGTGAGAGAAAAGCGCGCATATAATATTATTGACTTTAAAATTTAAAATAAATTAAAATCCTCCATATAAGGAAGCTTTTTTCTGTAAAGGTTTGGGACAGATAAATTTAAATGGGAAACAATTAGTTAATATATATATATATATATATATATATATATATATATATATATATATATATATATATATATATATATATATATATATATATAATTTATTTTCCTTATGGAAATAAGGGCAGACGCAAAAGTAGAGTAAATTCAAATTGTGGCAAGCGTAAGACGAAATCGTATAAAACAGTTATAGGCCTACTCCCTTAGCTAATCATATTGCATTGAAAGTCGTGGTCTCTTACAATATAGGAGATTGTACCGTCCTATTATTCCACATTCTTCTACCAAATATATAGTGGTTAAAGGGCGTAATACCGGCTCCTACTGATGAGTCGCGAGTAAGCACGAAACGAATGTGTATGAGATTATACTTTCCGTTCATGCTGCCTTTGGTTTATCCTTCTGGTCACAACTGAACTAATTTGTTACTAGATATTGATAATGTTTCTACAACTTTTGTATTCACGTCGTACACTTTCGGCTTTGTTTCAATTGATTATTTTATTATTCCGATTAATATATTACGAAAGAATATCACTATGCGTTTGCAGCCTTCCTAGCTTATCTAATAGCTGGTTTCCATTGAGTAATTGGCTAGATCTTGCCTTTCAATGTGCCCCTACTCACATGCCACAAAATGTTCAACTCTACGTAGTTTTATCGGATGAATACCTGAGCGTAAAATCTTCGTATGGTATCCCATATACTCTTTATGCATTAAGGGTTCCATTCTTTATTTTGCTCCAGTAGCCTATTGTCTGAAATCGGTATTTGTTATATTACTGTTCTGATGTTGCATTTAGATGCTAATGTCCTAAATATTCTACTCAGCCTTAAATCTATCAACACCGTAATACTCTGCTTATCTGACTGCATTTCATACCTTGCCTGATGTATTTTCCAATAACGTACTTCTATTAACGTCTTCATGAACATATCTGTTACCTTTTTTTCTATAAACATATGCCGAGGTTTTATCTTTAATCTTGTTTCCTCCTTATCTCGGTATTTAAACTCCTTAATTTTAATACTTGTTAATATCATTGAATTTGGAATGCTTATTTGCATTCCATATGGCTGATAAAAGAATAAATTTAGTAGGTAAAATGAGTTTTTATCTTTCCTGTCAAGAGAATTTTATGATATCCGATAATTCCATTTCAATTTCGCATTCAGAAATGAAAATTACCCGATTCTTTCTCTTTCCAACGTAAATTGCAATCCTAAACATTGATTGTCCACTACAACTATTACTAATACTACTACTGCTGCTGATACTACTTTTACTAATATTACTATTATTATTATTATTATTATTACTGTTACTGCTACTATTACTTCTACTACAACAACAACTACTACTACTACTACTACTACTACTACTACTATTACTACAACTACTACTACTATCATTACTACTAATACTATTAATATTACTATTAGTGCTACTACTACTACTACTACTACTACTACTACTACTATTACTACTACTACTACTACTATTGCTACCATAACTACTAATACTACTACTGACATCACCGATAATTTTAATAATAATAATACTAAATATATAGTAGATATAGGGCGAAGTACTGGCTTCTACTGATGAGTTGTCAGTAAGAACGAAACGAATATGAACATGAGATAACACCTTCCGCTCAAGCTAAGTATGGTTCATTCTGCTGGTCCTTTTTGAACTGATTTGCTACAAGGTGCGCAACACCTATTACACAATTTCATATATATTAGTTGTCTGCAATAAACAAAATATAGTTATTATTGTTTTGCAATAGCATTAAGTAGCTCTAATTATAATAGCGGAATTAATTAAAAAAATCACATTAAATCTTCATTACATAATTACGCTTCATTGCTGCATAAACTTATAGTGCATAGTTAAGTCTAAGCATTAAATTCATACTAAATCACCAATTCCATGCGAAGCGTTGAAAATGTGCTGGGATGTCCTCTACAAGCCTGCTAGTTTGGAAACATCCAAGGAGCACTGAAGCGCCATCAATCTAATTTTCTGATTCTTAGAGACACAATCACTAGCATAAAAAAGTTAGGCTCTGGTCGTCAACGATAGAACTTTGGTCTAGGAAGCCATCGGATCTAATCCAGTAGCAAAGAAGTTGAAGCCAAATTTCTGGGTTTTTAATGAAAAATACGTATTGTTCGGACGTTTGCTCTTTATTTGATTTGCATTGGTACGGTGGATATCAGACAGTTTTTGTACACGATGAATTTGGCATATCTTTCTTTTGTTCTATATTATTCAATTTGTTGCTGCATTCACCATACCTTATACATGAGTCTATATATGTTAGTTCACCGATTCCAAAGTTGTATATTTAGTATAGTCATACATTTTTGGTATTGAACGTTCTACGTTAGATAAGGGACAATTTGTGTGACTATGAGTCGATTATCCCCGGGTTCGGAAAACCACGCAGCTTGAAATAGGTCTAATTGCTTAAATGATTAATTTTTTTCTAAAAAATTACTTCTGTTTGTTAATTTATGGGTTTACTTCGTTCTTGTCTTTGTAGCCCTAACACTCTATAATCCTAGTGATGTTAAAATTTGAATCTAGCTTAGATGTTTACTTTCAACTTCAGAATTTGTTTTTCCTGTTAGATGAATCTTATTCATTTAGAATATAAATTAACTAATTAAGTATTCAAGCATTCATTAACTTCGCCTAGTCAATTCTCAACAGAATTGTTAAGATCTTTTTAACACAAAACAATCGAAAAATTTGCCTTAGTCGTTCTTTACAAAGCTTTAATTTCTGTATTTTTACATTTTTGTAAAATTTGTTTGAGAAAACGCACTTCCTGTGCCTAACCTAATACCATTCAAATAAAAAATTTCGCTTTTAGTTGTTTATGTAACATTTTCGGTCTCGAAACAAACGCAGTGTCCATATTTAAAGCAATCACGCACACAAATTTTAAATGTTTATTTTGCCCAAAATTTTAAAACGTCACACATTATTGAATTAAATGGCTTATTGACAAATACAGGCAATACTTGGATATAAAACCAATTGACTTGAAAATTATCTGAAAGAATCTTTTACTAAATAATTTAAAATATAAAGCAGAACTAAATCTCAGGCAAAATGAGAATTATTAATGCATATTTACAGAAAATATTAATGAAAATTAGAAAACAAAAGAATAGATTTATTTAAATCAAGTATGCAAGCTAGAAACAAACTAGAATTGCTTTGTATTTGACCAGTTTGATAACCGAAGAGCTACCGAGGTATTTGGAACTTCCACGATCATCATCAGAGTACGACGGCAAACTCAATTGTGAGGATCAGAACGCATTTCATATATGAAGAAAAAAACTATATACGCGGCTCTCACATCTAGTAGTCCTGTATATATTGTGTTGGACTAGAAATGTCGGCTACACAAAATAATGCGGTGCCCAATATCAGCTTTCTGCAGATTTTGCCACATGGTTAGAAATTATTCAGCCGATAATTACAGCCAATTAAAATTTATGCGAGTTTGTCAAAGGTTAGAGCCGCATATTTTATTCTATTTTCCATATATTGGGATTACTTTATAATCATAGCTAGTCAGTTTTCCGTCATAACCTAAGGCTGAACGTTTAAGTTCGAAACGCAACAGAACAAACGACTGACGAAAGTTTTGCTATGCTAAATGAGCACTAGCTTCGCAGTCGGCGAGAAAAATTATAAATGTTGAGGTTTTGATCTTGATATAAACAATAGTCCCGTTATATACATGCATTTTAGTATAAATTAAGCCATGTATAATGTAGAATATATAATCAGTTCAATACCACTTCTCCAGGTAGCGTGCTTTCTGCGTTTTTATGACAGTTTGGCATTGGTTCGTTGGAACTCTAGTTCCAAGGAGATGACATATATTGGAAATGCCAACCAAGAAATATTTGTTAATATATAGTTAAAAATTGCGTGTAGAATGCGGAATGGTGGCTCAGTGGTTTGACCATCAGATACAGAGTTTCCCAAGTTCAAGGCCTGTCCGTGGCAAAGTAAGGAAAAAACTGGTCTGCATGATGAATTGCCTTTCCTAGATTATGCAGTGTTTAGTTTACACTTATAACTGTGTGGATATAATGGGACTGATGTGCATATCAAGATCGAAACTTTGACTTAAATAAATGTTACCACTGTCTGCGCAACTATTCTACAGATAATTTTAGCATTGTTCAAGTCAACAACAAGATTCCTGACAGGGTGAAATCTGTTCAATACTTGGAGATTGGTATTTATTTATGGAAATTATATGTCTCGAGTGAAGCTGTATAGGCTAAATATGAAATGAGGAGCAACCAATCAATTTATTTATTACGGTGCAGAATATTGTGTATAACGTGCGGAAGAGTGATTCAGTGGTAATAGCGGCAGACTTCGAAGAAAAATTGTCAGGATTCGAACTCCATCCGCGGAACATTTTATGCAGTAGGGAAAGATTTCCTAATAAGGTCTAAACCGGTCTACTGGGTGAATTGCCTATTCTGCATCAGTTTCTACTGACAATTGTATGTATATAATATAAATAATAATGATATCCAGATCGCAAACTAGAATTAAATAAATTCCATTACCGCCCGCGCAGCCAGTGTTCGTTAAATTTTTCAAATTCTCAATTCAATACCATTTTTCCCGGTTGAGTGCTTTCTGTTATATAATTATAGATTTGAACTGCGATATAGGCTCCATATAGATTAAAGGCTAAGCAACAAAAGTCATTTAATACATAACTGTAAATTGTGCGTGGCGTAGAGCAACCAAGCTTTGTGATTAGAGTAACGGACTCCGAAACAGACGCGTCCAGTTTCGAACTCTTTCAATGGCAAATTCTGGTCAGCTCCTGATGGCTTCTTAATGTAGACAAAATCGGTCAACTGGATCAATTGTTTTTTTTATTCATTATTTCACTACGCGCCTAATATTCATTTAATTATGCAAATTTTCTAGTCAATTCCACTTCTCCTGGGAGCGTGGTGTCTGATCTCTAATGAAAAATTTCGAATGGTTAATTGAATTAATATGTCTAGAGTAATGCCAACTAACAAACTTTATTTGTTATGCAACCCAAAATTACGTGTAACGCACGGCTGGATGTCTCAGTCTTTAAAGCAGCAAACTCAGAATTAGGAGTGCCCAGGTTTGAGCTCAGTTAGCAACAAATTTTGGCGTTACGTCACCAATTACAAATAGGAATGAAACTGGTGCACTGGAGGAACTACCTTTCCTACATACTAAATGTATGAATTTAATGGGACTGGTGCTCATATCAAGATGGCAAAGGTGACTGAAAAAATTGTTACCACCACATGCGCAACCAATGTTCGCTCAATTATATATTTATGTTTAAGTTGGCATCACTTTACCTGGTAGATTGGTGCTCGTTCTATAATGGAAGATGGGGGTGTTCAATTAAAACTGTATGTTAAAAATGATGCCTTACAGGCTCCCACTAAATAAAAGGCTAACAAATAAATAGTTTTTGGCAAATAGCTTTAAATTTTTTGTGCCATGCAGAACTATGGCTCTGTCCGTCGCAAATTCTGGACAGTACATGATGGACGAAGCCGGTCTCATGGATGAATTGTTTTTTTCTACATTATACTATGTTTATTTTATTCTGACAAATGTATTTTCAATAGAACTACTGTTAATATCAGGATATCAAACTTAAGCTAAATAATTGGTATCACGTCCCGCGTAACCAATATTAATTTAATTATGTAAATGTTTTCGCTAAAAATACTTTCAATGGTAACGTGTTGTCTGTTGTATAATGGTTGGTTGTGGGTGGTTAAATGGAATTTTGGATATAAGCAATGCCATACAGGCGTGATGTCAAGAAAATTTTAATGAAAAACTTTATTATTATTCAACCGAAAATTGTATGGTTGGTGTGGAAACGCGCCCAAGTTTGAGCCCTGTCTGCGGCAAATTATACACATTGTGTAATGGATGTCTAATGTAGACGAAACTGGTCAACTGGATGAAATGCCTTATCTACGCTGTTTTTATATAATGGAATTGATGTATATAATGTGATGGAAATCTTGACTTAAATAATTTGTATCACCTGCTACGCACCTAAAATTCGTTTAATTATAAAAATGATTATGTCAATTCCACTTTGCCAGGCAGTGTTTT
The DNA here is from genome assembly GCA_029291075.1 of Eudiplozoon nipponicum. Taxonomy (NCBI): domain Eukaryota; kingdom Metazoa; phylum Platyhelminthes; class Monogenea; order Mazocraeidea; family Diplozoidae; genus Eudiplozoon; species Eudiplozoon nipponicum. The sequence goes on along the minus strand of JAQBSW010008362.1, from coordinate 9,808 downwards.
GTCTGTTCTATAGTGAGAAGTTTTGATTGGCTAGTTGAGACTGTAAATTTAAATTGATGCCATATAGGGTCCACCTATAGGTTAGACCAACCAAACAATATTTGTTAATATATAACTAAAATTTGTGCGTAGTATGAAACAAGATATCTCAGGGGTTAGAGCTACAGATTCCAAAGCAGATGTGCATAAAGTTCGAGACCTGTCCGCAGCAAATTTGATAGTTCGTGAAGGACGAAAGCGGTCTACTGGATTAATTGCCTTTTCTATACTTTAAAATTTCTAGTTTATACTGACAATTGTATGTACTTAATGGTTCAGGTGTTTATATCAAGATCGCAAACTTGAATTAATTAATGGCCTGTTTTGCTTTAGTAATCTCACTCGGCTCAAATTTCTACTTTACATTAATGATTTGATTTGGCCTTTTATACCACATTATGGTTTGACTAACTGCCTTACTTGCTTAGTAGCCTGGTTTTAATTTGTTAACATATTTTTTATTATTCCTCATTTTTACCTGAATTCTGCTGCGTAAACGCACAATGCAATTCACCTACGGTTTGGATGTCACAAAAATTTTTCTTCTTGGAAAAATATTTAAAGGAATCCCATATTTCTGGAGGAAAATTGAGTTTGATGAACCTTGTTGAAAGGTATTGCTTTTTGGAAATCTATTAGTGAAAACTAAATTTTCCACTCAATTTTGCAATTTGTCAAGGCAAGGATACAAAGTTTCCATGTTTTACTTTTCGGCAAAAATTTATTTTCTATGACAGCATTAAATTCTTTGTTTTCACAGATCTAATATACATGCAGTTGTGCATTATGTATTGTGCAATTGGTAATATACCAGGTAAACTATAACCAGAAGGATATTCAAAAGTCAGCATAAACGAAAGGTATAATCGCATGTGCACATTGGTTTTGTGCTTACTGGCGTCTCATCAGTGGGAGCCGATATTACGCCCTACACACAATATATGCTTTGTTAAAAAATGTTGGCGGTTGGAAAGTATAGTTTCCTACAAAAATGAGTATTATAACTTTAATTGAGTTTAATTCATATAAAATCTTTTGCAATGCAAATTAAAAGCCAACTCACTTATTATAATCTATAGGTAGCCTATAAATTTTACCAACAAATTGATTTTGAAATAGACTAAAATACACCAAAATTAACAATTAAAACCACTTCTGAAAAATTCTTTCTTTCAAAGATCAATGCTTTTTCTATTCACATAATTTTTTTCCATATATTCTGTAGATGTAATTCAATTTATATCAAGCGCATATTTTTAAAACAGTAGTATATCTTAAAATTCATCACAGGTTTTAGCTGGATAGTTATTATTTTATGCCAAAAATACTACAAACCCCGATTAATCCTGCGCCTCCATTTTACAATGTGGCCGCAATGTGCCTCAAAGTCAAATTTTGCAACGCAGTTAAGCCTGTTAATGACCAAAATGACGGTTTAGGGCTCTATTTGTTAAACGTCTTGATGCTAAATTTGACCACTTCATCTCAATGAAATATATCGCTTTAAAATGTTGTTATTTTGAACTGTTGAGATAAATTGTTGTCTATATTAAATTATGCCGTTTGTGGCATTTTGCATGGTGGGATAAATGTTAATTGACTTCATGCTTCCATTTGGTTGAACAATGCTTTTTAGTCAAATTTGCCTTCAGTCTATGTTGTGTCATATAACTCTTTTATATCCGAGAGCTGAACATTTCAAAACAGCAACACTCTGATTGCTGAAAACGATCGATTTAAAACCGCAGTTCGCTGTGGAGCCGTACGACATGCTGTAAAATGTGGACACTTGCTCTTTGGTAGAGTTAATCTATCTGGTTAAAAGTTACCTTATGCACATTATAAGTAAGCACTTATAATATGACTGCGTTTTTTGTTTTACAGAATTTTAAGTGGCGAGAATTATCTATTTGTAATATTATTTCATTTTGACATCATATTTCAATTTGAATTACATTTTGTAGTAATTTGCCCTCTATGTGACCACATTTGTTAACTATTCGAATAGTAATGCAGGGTATAACATTAGCATGTGGTCTCATGATATATATATTAAGAAAACTTGCCTAGTTTAAGTTTGCAGAATCCATTTTAAATTTTCCCTGTTTAATTTCATTTTAAATTTATTATTTATTGCCTTTACCTGACTATGCCAAATGGCCGTTAATTGCCATGTGACCACAGTTTAATATGTTATCTGTAAACTCTGGTTTTGGGCCACACTTTTCCACATACCAGTAAGCTAAATCGTCCCTTTTGACAACAAAGTTCTTTGCGAGCATTTTAACATTTGATTCAATTTATCTATATTCTTCCAATAAACGTATTCATGGCCTGCCATTCGGACAGAATATGGCTTTGAGCATATTTTACCTAATTTTATAGGTTAAGGAAAACTTATTTTGTTAGATTTGCCATATTTTTCAAGTTTCATTCTTTCATTATTTTTCGTTGTCATTAAACATCGTGCAAAGTTTTCCATTTCCGTTTAGTCACTTTACCCATGTAAATTATAAGTAATCTGCAACCGTATTTAGCAATGGAGTTAATTTGAGCTTTTGTGTAATATTAGCACGCACCATTATTTTTCTACTCAAACGAAATATGCTAGCAAAAAGCCTCTCAGTTAAAAAATCTTGCGTTGCAAGCATAGGCAAAGTGAATTTTCGTTTAAGTAGAATTAGCATATCTATTTAGTATGCGTAAAAATAATTGTTTACAATTTATCCTGCAGAGAAATTAAAATAATAAAGGCTCAAAATTAATTTGGTAAATGATTTGCATCCCGCAATCTTTAATAAATCAAGCATAAAATCTAAAAAATCAACAGATATGCAGTGAAGCCGTATCCAGCTTAAAGATGATATATATATAACGTTTGAGCTTTGAAAAGGGGTACATTATGGAAATATTTACTCGAATTAAAAAAACCTGACTACACAATACCTCATACAAAACGAATATTTCTACACCAAATGCATGCTAAAAATAAATTTGTAGGATGACCTACCTCCAATGAAACAGTAAATCTTTTAATACAGATGCAACAGCTGCTTAGTCCGCTGTAAATGGAAAAAGAGTCAACTGCAAATCACATCGTTATTAGGATAACAAAGATGGATAACGCATAAGTAATATTTCATCAGTGAAAAAATTGCTGCATTTATAAATCGCACTATAAACCAGGCGGAATAAAGTAAATATATAGACGAAAATGAGCTGCATATTTTGAAATCAGTCAGTTGTAAAATTTGTCTATGGAAGTAAAATAAACTAGATAAGGCTGTAAATGGGTTGAAGATAAACTGATGAGTTGATTTTGTTCCTGTGTTAAATTTTACAATCGAAGTATTTTCCATTTACAAGACAAATGGAAATTTTATTCACTCTACAATCCATAATTTCGACTCTATTGAGATAACATAGCAGAATCAGATGGAAAGACCACTATTCACGTATTAGTCAATAGGATACAGTTTGAATAATGTAATAAATGAAATTATTTATTCAGGGGGTCAAGTTAGACACAAAAATTGGTCTTGCATGTTATCTCACTGGCGTCATATATGCATATGAATTTAATATGCTTTGTTTTTACATTTTACGATCGATTTGCCTCATTCATCAGTTTGTACGCATTGTGCTCTATGGTTTTATGCTACAAAGTTTTACGTCTTATTATATCACCAAATTTTGGGGGAAAATGTTTTGTTTGTTTTATAATTGCATTAGCTTCTCGAAACGCGGCTAATTTGCCAATAGGGCCTTCAATGCATATGATGATGTGTTGCATTTCTCAATTTTCACAATCTGCAGTGCAGATACTGGACAATTCCAAATGTTTAAATCAAGACGGCGAGATTAAAATGAACAACAATCCAGGTAGTGACGCGTTTCGACTTGCCGTGTTTATCAATAGAGCATGGTTTAGCAAAGTTTAGTCCATTTAGCGCCATGGAGTATTTGGGCTATGTGACTGGAAATGTCGGCTGCACAATTACTATGCAGTCACGAACTTTAGCTTTTTGTAGTCCATTTAGCGCCATGGAGTATTTGGGCTATGTGACTGGAAATGTCGGCTGCACAATTACTACGCAGTCACGAACTTTAGCTTTTTGTAGCTCTCGTCACACAAATATATATAGATATTTATATATAGACAATACAATTGAACAATAATTGATTGCGCGGATGGGTGGGTAGCAATTTTTAAATCAAGTTTTGCGAGCTTGAAGTCACGTACAATGAATGCGTTACTAGAGGATAGGAGCCATATCTAATTTTGCTTTCAATATATATGCAATGCCGTTTGATCCTGAATAGTGCCCGCCGTCGTACTCTGATTATGATCATGGAAGTTGAAACGCGTCAGTGCGTTATGATTGGCGTGTGTTTTTATGTTGTTGACGACTGGTTAAACATAACGTGATTGGTGTTTACTTCAAGCTCACAACCTTGATTCTAAAGAATAGTTACCACCACCCGCGCAATCAATTATTGTTTAATTGTGTTGTATATATATATATATATATATATTTGTATGTGTGACAATAGCTACAAACAGCTTATGTTCGTGACTGCATAGAAATTGTGCTGCCGACATTTCCAGTCACGTATAATTTATGCAAGACTTCTAGAGGTGAGAGCCGCATATCTAATTTTGCTTTCCATATATATGCAATGCGCAGTTTTCCGCGCTAGTCAGTTTGCCGTCGTACTCCGTTGATGATCATGGAAGGTCAAAACGCGTCAATGCGTTGCGATTGGCGGTAGTTTTGTTATGTTGTTCGACGACTGGTCAAATACAATGGGATTTGTGTTTATCCAGAACGTAATTTTTGTTTACATATACCATGGCGAATCCTCTCTGTTTTAGAATTATTATAAGCGGATACATTTTGCACATTATCCACTGTGGGGCTATTGGACGCAATTCTACACAGAACTTTTCCACTTTGTCGATAGTTTATGCCCTGAATTATGTAATTTTGTGTTTCCCAATGTCAGCTGGCTCATAATTTTCCTCTATCTTATCTTATCTCTCATGTCTATAATTTGTTGTCACACATTTATTTGGCGAAGAAGTTGTGATTTGGCCTCACGACTTCTACGTGCTTGACCTTGAAAGCGTTCAAAAACCATGTGCAATAATTTTGGTTCAAGCTTGATTCAGAATTCTATATAACACGTTCACAACACGACAATTCGCATACGAATGAATGGTATGTTTCAGTATTTTATTTATTATTTATTGCAAAGTTTAGGTTTGCTGAATCATTATTAAATCGGCTATTGCGCCAATGAGAATAACGATTAATTAAAGCAACTTACTTTCGTCGAAAAAGACACCAATCCCATTAATTTAACCAGCCGCACAAAAACAGACCTACCGTTCGTCACAGTTACAGCACTATTTCGCCCACCCCGTTGTCATTATCAGAGTGAAAATGTAAAAAATAGCATAAAACGCGGAGAAAATATAATTTATTTTTCAGACATTTTTATTTATTTGAAAATTGAACTGAGTAATAAATCATGTATGGAAGCATAAATCAACTATAATGCAGGTATATACAACAAGTTAAAAACCGCTGGCGCGATTTCGATTTGATAAATCATTCTATTTTACTACTAGTTAGTACTACGATTAAAATCAGATCAAACTGGTTTTCAAATGCTGTTTCATACATTATACATTATGGTGATTTAATTTGTTACGTCAACTAATCAATCTAGTCGATCTGTTATGACCGCGTCTAAATAAACATATTTAATAAAACGAACATTGCTTGCGTGGGCCGTGGTATCAATTATTATAATCACGGTTTCGGTCGTGATATAAGCATCTGATCTATTATTTACTTACATATGCCAGTATAAATAAAGAATTGTCTAGTGTAGAAAAGGCAACTCATTCAGTAGACCAGTTTTGTCCTTATTGGGAACTCATCATGTACTGGCGAGAATTTGCCGCGGAGAAGATTCGAAACTGGGCACGTCTGCTTCGGAATCTGGTGCTCTAACCACTGAGCCACTCTGCCGCACATTACTCAACACACAATTTTTAGTAATATACTAACTAATGTAACATGTTTAGTCTATTATTCCTCTAGGTGGAGCTCATACGGCATTCATTTAGACCCATAGTTCCAACTTACCATCCCAAATCTGTCATTACTGAAGAGACACCCCCCTACATGGGGAAGTGCTATTGAAATGAACATTTGTATAATTAATAGAACATTGGTTACGCGGGCGGTGATAACAATTATTATAATCATGGTTGCGGTCTTGATATAAGCATCTGATCCATTAATTACTTACATATGCCTGTATAAACTAAGAATTGTACAGTGTAGAAAACGCAATTCATTCAGTAGACCGGTTTCATCTTTATTGGGAACTCATCACGTACTGTCCAGAATTTGCCATGGACCTGGCTCGAACCTGGGCACGTCTGCTTCGGAATCTGGTGCTCTAACCACTGAGCCACCCTGCCGCTGAATTGCTTTTTCTACACTATGCAATGCTTAGTTTATACTGACAAATTTATGTACATAATGGGTCAGGTGTTTATATCAAGGTCGCAATTTTGATTAAAAGTAAAGTTTATGCATACTCAAATATAGTAGCATATCAATGATTATATGCCTTTTAATATATTCCTCTTCATGTCTGGGTTGTGCGAAAAAAATCACTCGCATACATGAGATTACAGTCTATGCATGGTATTTCATACACAACTGGTGAATATAATATCTCATTTTTTTCTGGTTAGAAATTTTACTGCTCAGGACCAAATACTGCTTTGTGAGGGTTCTTATATTGTATTGCAAAACGTCGTATTTGACATTTCTACTTAGTTTAAAATCCAGTAACAACTAGATCCTATATTCCTCTTTAGTTCTGTAAGAGTTTACACAAATCGACTTATAGTTATATTTAATTACGACTTCCATTATTATTACTTTTATTAATCTACGAACGTAACCATTGTCTCTGAACAATTCTTGCAGCCTACTGAGATCAGTTTCGCTCGATTTAATCCCTGTCAATGAATTAAAATGCCGATTTCCATCTGATATGGAATTGAAATTAATGAGCTAATAGTAAATATTCCCTCTATAGATATCTTCTTCTAATTTCAAGTAATTTATAATTAATTATACATAAAACACAATAATTTCTCGGATGAATCTTATTTAATCTTTAATTGTAAAACGCTCATTTAAATAGTTAAGTGAAAGAAATTTGTAAAAATGTCACCTCCATGATTTTGTATCACAGATTTATCATCCAAGTACCCTAGATACAATTTGAGATTCAGCATATCCTATCTAAAGGAGTTATTTTTAGGCAATGTGTAGTTTATTGTGCGATAGGGTGGCTCAGTGGTTAAAGCAACAGATTCCAAAGAAGACGTGCCTAGGTTTGAGCCCTGTCTGCGGAAAATTCTGGCCAGTATATGATGAGTTCCCAATAAAGACGAAACCCATCTAATGGATGAATTGCCTTTACTACATTATACAATTCTTAGTTTATACCGAAAAATTTATGTACTTAATGGCTCAGGTTCTTATTTCAAGATCGCAACCTTGATTATAATAATTGTTATCATCGCCTGCGCAACCACTGTTCGTTTACTTATGCAAAAAGATGTTTGCTATTTGAACCAACAAAGGTTGTCTCATTAGGAAACCTCTAATTGTCTTACAGTAATTCTTTCCTAAATGTGCGCTAAGTATAGGAAATACATATATTCATCATCTCTAACCATCATTTTATTTCCTTCTAATATTAATGGGGGATTAACAAGAAAACGTCGAAAACTATCCAAGCCTTATGTCACCAATATATTTGTATTTATTGATACCATATAGAACAATGTTATATGTTTGAAAGCTCATAGTGCTAGAGCTAAAATTCTGAAGAATTCTCTTGATTTCATTATTAAGATAGTTAAACAGTGAAAAAATTATATATATAATTTAAAATAAAAATACGTATATTACAAATTTCAAAGGTAAGTAAAATAATTTATAAATAAAATGATTGTCAGTGAAGTATGGGACACAGCAATCTTAACATTAAAACAATATCGATTAATTAGCTTATCGAGATTAATTACAAATAAAAATCGTTTGAAAAATTGCTGAGGCTCATTTTTAACTTAGCATTAACTTGTGATAGGAAACGACGATTTTACGGATCAGAATCTGACACCTTTTCTAACAAATGCTTAAATGTGTTAAATTAAAATTGTCTTAATATGTGGCTTTATAATTATAATGCTTTTAAAAATAAATTATTTAGAGGGCAGTCTTTCAAAATCGCAGTAATTCATCTATAGCCTTCTTACTGGATCTATTAACTTCTTGAGTTTAAAACTTAATAATAAAATTTGTATCTCGCTTATCACGTTTCCTTACATTGGTCGACCATTCGTTAGATAATTTATTTAAAATTCTTGTTTGACCCTCATATATTTTTAATTCATGCCTTTCTTAAGCTTTTCTTTAATTTTACAAAATTCTACATCACTTAATTCGGATGTATTAGTATCCCTTTGCTCTCTGAGGTCGCCGATATTTATGTTATTTTTCACGAAGAAAAAGAACGAAATACTTCGATGCGCGCAAAAGGTAAATGAACATATAGTCATTGGAGTTTCTCTAAGAATGATGCGTTCGTGTATTTTATAATATTTAACTGAATACCGTACTGTTATAGACCCTGACACAGAATAAAAATAAAATAAATAATCTAACGCGTGCACAGGATAAATTAGCATTCAGTCAATTTGCCTTACCTCGAGGGATATACACACATAGTTAATTATATTTAAATAACTATTTAGCAGTTATACATGCACACACAAACACAAACTTGTGATGAACGGCTTTCTGGTGAAATTTTAGTAACTATTACGTGATTAACAATTCAGAGGTTCATATAATATGTCACACTTCCTTTATATGTTTGTTTTTACACTGCATGATGCACTGTGGACTAAAGAATGAATCAAGAAAACTTTTTTCCGATTGTTATTCATTGAAACGAAGAACTGGGATCAGTCACTTGTTAGTCGGAATAAGAATCATTTAATTATATAACACATAGCATCACATCAATTAGTTTCGTTTAATTTGTCACTCTTTTCCTAATAAACATCGGAGTGAATTCCCAATAGGCTATTGTAGTTTCATGGCAAATGAGCAGAAAGCAGAAAAAAACTTATGCCAATGTCAATATGTCACGGTGCTTCACTGACATATAAATATTATAAAAAAGAAACGATAACATTAATAGTATTCATAAAATGATCAATATAAAATAATTTTCTAAAATATCTTTCTATCAATAGAAACATTAATACTAACAACAATACTACCTAAGCCATCTGGAACCATTTATCAATGAAGTCTAATAATTGGAATATAGAGGATGGAAACGCTTTTAGATGGTTGGATCATGCATTGATGGAAAGAAAAAACTATAAAGCACAGATAGATAAGTGAATGAGAATGGTGTTAGATGTTTATCTAAAATCCGCAATTTTGATTATAAAATATAGTTGTATGATCCATATATATTCATAAATCTATGTTGTCAGAATAAATTAAATATTGCATAAATTAGGAAATGTGATTTATTAAGTAGACCTTTTTTTACAACGTTTTGGCAATTATGTAGTACGTAGATTAGCAAATGCGAAAAGGATGCAGGAAGTGCACTAGGTATGTGGCACAGATGATGAGCTGCAATACAT
>JAQBSW010008361.1:0-34728 GCA_029291075.1 Eudiplozoon nipponicum | reverse complement strand
AGTTATCACATCACATAAATATGTGCAATTAGTCTCATATAGATAAGTATATCTCACTAGTTGTACTATACAATATATCAATATCAGAAAGTTCGGCTGTAGAGAATTATAGATACATCATCAAAATAGGAACAATAAAGGTGTAGGAGGGATATCCGGGGGTTGCTTTCTAGTTCATGATTCTATAACCGTCCTACATATCAGTGGTGGCTATTATTACTACCCGTGCGCCTAATCAGTCTCTGATCCTTTTCGGATGGTTGATATGAGAAAGCCGAAACTTGGTTTCATACATATGTCAGATATAATGATGCAAATAGAAATATAATTCACAGTTAGTCCACATTGACCATGTGTAGGTCGACAATAAAACAGATTTTAATGCAAGAATAGGTCTTAAACACCATTCACAGTTGAACTAAATTGTCTGTCTTCTAGACGACAAAAATTAAAATGATTTATGTTTACAAAGAGAAATGTTTTATGCACAATCAATTATTCGCTTATAAATGTCTGAATTGAACTGTATTTATACCATCGATTTAAAACATATGATGATATGGAAAAAGTCATCGTTAAAAGTTATCATTAAAAATGAAGGGGTAAGCCCCATTAAGACTTTAATGACAAAAAACTTCATTAAAAATACATGATGACATGAATGGAATCAAGGTTAAAAGTTATCACTAAAAGAGAACATATAAATCGTTGAAAGACTTCAATGATAAAGACTCGATTGAAAATACACGATGACATGAATGGAATCAATGTTAAAAGTTATCACTAAAAAAGGATATGTAAACCGTATTAAGATTTCAATGACAAAAAACTCGATTGAAAATACATGATGATATGAATAGAATCAATATTAAAGGTTATCACTAAAGATGAATATGTAAATCGTTTAAATACTTCAATGACAAAGCTCACAAATGTTTAGTTCACTATTTGTTAGGGTTTTAATTCATGTCAATATATTAATCCATTATTCTATGTGGACAGTTAGTTCTTCACATAAATTTCGAATAATCGAACTAATCAAAATAAATCCGCAGTGACACAATAGTCCACCGCGTGATCCTCGTGGACCGCGCGCGGTTCTGTTTATTTAATAAAAACCCTATTAATTACAAATAAAATTGCAGTTCAATAAATATCGATTAAAACTGTTTGAAACTAACAGGGATTGTTTCTAAAATCACCGTTAAGAGAAATCTAGTATAAGAACAGATTTAGATTATTTAACCTTAAAGAGCACTGTATTGAACAACGTAGGTTTGTAGCACGGAGCCGCGTGTTACAAAGGTATAATTCGAGTGTAACTTTATGCAAAAAAATTGAGAACCATGACTAGCAATTGATTGTATGTATTGTTGACTAATATGATGATATAATGCATAACATTTCAATTTTAATAAAACAAAACTTGGAAATCAAAATCTCAAGCAAATCTGTTTCCGATAACAATTATCCTTGTCTCTTAATCAACCATGAGAAAGTATTATCATAATCAGAATATAAACTATCGGCAGGATTGTAGACTTTTTCAAGTTCAGTAGATAAAAATATAAAAGACATCTTAGATGGAGGCATTTCTCTAAGCCCCTTTGGCAATTGGTTATAAATTTTGTAGATTTTCGAGAAAGAGAATAACTTGCTCGCAACATTCCCCACCAACGGAGGAGATATTGCCAAATGTCCAGATCTAGTTCCAACTTCATGACTCTTTCTTATCGGAGTCATATAGGCACCAGTCCACTGGTTCAAATGGAAAACTTTTATGCAATAGCACATCCTCCGAAACCACAAAGATTGCAATGACACAAACTGTAATCTAGCGGCGTATATAGTGCAGGAGATAGGACTAATTTGTTTCACAACTTTTCTTTGTACAGCTTCTATCTTATTAGACAAACCCTTTGTTAAGGGATTCCAAGTAGCGGCAGCATATTCTAGTATCGGTCTAATCCATATTAAATACATTTTATGTTTTATGTCATTCGATAAGATATTTCGATTTATTAGTGCCCATCTTTTCTTGGCACTGCCTACTATACTTTCAATATGTCTCTCAGCAGAAGCTGTACATTGAATAGTTATACCTAAATCCTTAATTTCTTGCATAAGTTTAATCTCAAACACATCATTAATAACAGCATCATGAAAATAAACATAATGAAAGTTTGTTCTGTTACCTATTTTTAAAGCTCTCGTCTTTTTATTGTTTATTCTCAGCCCTAGTGTAATCAAATATCCACTCAAATCATACAATTGTAATGTCACCTTATTTTTGGAGAATTCGACATTCTTTGGATCAATTGGGAAGATTATTTTTAAATCATCAGCGAATTTGCAAACTCGACCGTTAAGGATCTTAGTTTCCAAATGTGCAAATACAATTTTAAATAAAATTGGCCCCAAACTTGATCCCTGTGGAACTCCACTCGTTACTCGTTTCGATTTTGATATCAAATCATTTACTTGAATACTCATTCTTCGATTATATAAATAGTATTTAAGTAATCTAAAAATATTCGGATCAATATTCAACAAATTAATCGCATTCAAAATAGCATCAAAAGATATAGAGTCAACGGCTTTTGAGATATCTATAAATACAATTAATGCATCTAACTTATTCTCATCTAATGAAATTACATGTTTCCACATATAAAGCATATTAGTAGTTGTCGATCTATCTTTCGTAAAGCCATGTTGACATAAATCAAAATCAGCCGGCAACATACATTCTAAATGACATAGTATTAATCGTTCTATTATCTTAAAAAACGAAGGGATAATAGAGATTAATCTATAATCACTGGCGCACGTTGGCTTACTTACTTTTGTCAACGGCTTAGCTACTATCGTTAGTATATCGATTGGTAATTTCCCATTCTTCAAAATTCTATTTATAAAGTTGCAAAGCACATTCCTAAAAGTTAAGGGTAATTGAAGCAGGTTATCAATCGAAATACCAAAGTGATCTTTTTGTTTTTTTGATTTGATTTTTAACATTAATTTTATCAATTCATCACTGTCAATAACAAGTCCTGATTCCTGGTCTCCCAAAGGATCAGGTAGTTACATAAAATTTCTTTCATTCTGTGGATCACATATCAAATTGCCAAATACTTCATCCAATTCACACAGAAATTCATACCCAGTTTTATCCACAGGTAATATAAGCTTTAACTTTTCCTTATATTTACTGTAATCTGTGAGGAGTTTGTATCCTAGTCTAGGATTACTCTTTATTTTGGCCAAAATAATTCGTTCTGATCTTTGACGAATTATCAGCAGTGATGAGTTAATTTCGTTATCAATAAAATCTAACCTCATTTGTTTAATGCTATTGATAAGACTACACTTTATTATATTATCTCGTTTAACTCTTAGTTTACACAATTTCCTATTAATTCGTTTCGGTATAATGTCCGTAAACGTAGATGCCTGAAATAAAATAGATAATAACGATGAAACAGAAGAAACAAATTCGTCAGTGTTCAAGAAATAAAAACTTTCATAATCAATCAGTATGCTTAATTCTCTAAAAAGATTCCAGGTGATTCTGGAACAGTGCACGTGTGCATTATCAAAATTTAGTTTCTTTGTTTTGCTACTCAAGATGTTCCATTGTAAAATAATTTGTTTGTGATCCAATTCTTTGAAATAATTAACAACATCATAACTGTGTGATTTCACCGTTTCAATTTCTAAGTATACATGATCTAAGCATTGCGAACCTCTAGTTGATTCATTTATAATCTGCTTGAGATCATGATTAGAAAAAAATTGATTATTTCACAGTCATGTAACTTATTAAAGTCACCTACCACTACATTATAGCCATGACAGTCAAAAATAGATTGAAAAGAATTGGTAAATGTTTGATCATCATATAAAGTAGCATACGGTGGTCTGTAAACCGCGGTTAAAATCAGATTATCAATTTGTATAGATAAAAAATCAATGATAGCATTATCTTCACTAGTATGCAAAATTTTCGCCTTTAATACAGATTTACTATAAATAAGTACTCCTCCACCTCTTTTATCCAGCGATCTGTCTTTTATGAATAAAGAATAGTGAGGAATATCAAATTCATGGTTTTCAATATCCTTATTAAGCCAAGTTTCAGATAATATTATAAAATCAAAATCGTTACATATAATAAAATTACACAGCAAAACGTTTTTGTTCCTAACACTTCAAAAGTTAGCATAAAATAAAGTAAATGTAGAACACGACTTATCTAAACAATTATCAACTTTTACTGATTCAACTTTGTTGTCTTCTTTATTATTCGTTTCCCGGGTTTTGAGGCCATACTTCTTCTCCCCTCGCTGTCCACAACATTTAGTAGTGATACATCGTTTTTTTATGTTGCAGTCGCAGTGGTTGCTTGATCAGAGAATGACGGCTTCCGTTCCTGATTGTTCTTTAACTTTTTTGCTTTTGCCAACTTCCGTTGGAGAAACTTTTTGTCCCGACTAATAAAATGCTGTGAAAACTCAAATTCTCATCTATCTTTTTATTGATAGACTAAATCTGCATATTTGTTGGCCTTTTTGATAATTTTACAACTACTGGCCTCGGACGATCTGACCGTTTCCCCACCCTAAAGCATTTAGCCATATCTGCATGCGTCTCTTCTTTTATTAAAGCATTTAATTTCTCGACGTTTAGCAAAAACCTTCGACAGTTTTTGATGACTGTCATAATCAGGAAATGAGGAGAAAGCGGAGTCGACGCGCATAAAGAATAGTTCACTATCTCCATCCCAAACAGGAACATCAATATCTAAATTTGGACCTGACATTCTAACAATCTTACGGGATCTTAAAAGCATAAATTTATAAGCAATATGAAAATATATAAATATACTTCAACGAAACGCTTACCCACAAACAGCTTCCACAGTTGAATGAGCGCAGAACAAAACACGTCACAGTAACTGCTTCCAAAAATTGAAATTATCCGCAATTGAGCCTGTCGAGTACGTACGGTGCAGTTTTGTACGTAGGAAAGTTGAACAGAGGGCCCGTTGGCCTTTGATGCCAATGTATTATTATTATTATTATTATTATATCCCCAAAAAAAATTCAACACAAATCCACGAATATATACCCAACAAAATTCCCAGAAGACCACGATCAGGGTAAAGAAATCTCAAATGTTAATCTATTTTTATCCCAAATAAATGAAAAATAAAGTCAATTTATTTATACAAAAAAAATCAGAACAATACTCAAGATCCTGGCGCGGTCGCCAATTTTGTAAACGCCCCGGCTTCAAGTAAAAGCCTTGCGACGTTACAAACTCGGTTAAAGTGCCCTGAATATATATATTGTTAAGATAGAGGGCCCTTAACAGGGCCTGGTCGTGCGTTCTCCTGAATTATTAAGAGTGTGAAGATGTCCTAGAGCCTTGGGTGGACGCTGGCTGTTGTTCCTTCAGTTGTCGAGTTGTAATCACGATGTGGAAAACTTCGTTCAGGTTGTGCAATGAATTGGCTCGTCTCGCTGGTTGTACCGCAACAAGATGAGTCACGGATGTAGCCAATTGTTGGTGAAACAAATCAAATCACCAGCGTAGGTACTGACAGCCGACAGAACGCACACGCGTAACGCAATGCAGAATGGAAATGAGACCACTCTCTTGCATAGTAAATTGCCGTGCTTAAATAGCATGCCATAGTAATATATGTCTACTTGCACACTATTGGTTAAACGTGTAGAGGCCTTTTGGTCACTACCATAAGAGGGTCTCTTGGATGCCAGGCCCGGAAAATCCATATATGCGGAATGATCATCTATCTTGGAACACTTAATTTCCTCTGAACTATCTCTTAAGCTACAATCCTTAAGTCCACTAGCCAACTGCTCTGTATCCTCAGTATTTAATAAACCAGACATGATATTATTAAATTACTTGCAATTTATATATTATATTAAATAAGCTTACCGGATACGCTGATATCCACAGGATACTGAACTGGAATGATTGAGACCTTAAAACAAATATTTACGTTAAATACCCAAAGCAAATTTGTGGTTCTTTTAGCTGATAATTAAAAAGATGAAATCCACAAGAAGATTATAATGTTTTATTCACAAAGAGTCGGAGATGGAACCACGCAGTGTCCCGCTTATGCAATTCAGAAACTCAGATCAAAACTCTCTCATTTTCCTTCCACAAGACAAGTCCAAAACTTCGACAATATGAACAAAAGAACTTCCAAAAAAAATTACAATATTTTTCAAAAATTACAATATTGTTTTACGAAACCAGCGATAACATCAAATGTCCAAAAATAAAAATTGATTTATTTTTATATGAGAGGTTAATTGGTGTCCAATAATTAATTTAACCTCTACATACACCCTCGTGTTTAAGATGATTAACCATACATGATATAGTCTTCATTCTTCGGTTTCTTGATGATTCTTCCAGACCGAGTTTCAACAAGTTGTGCTGGTACTTCACCAGATTTCATATTCATATCGCATTGTTCTTTATTCTCAGTTGTCATATTTATTCGACTCTTTGTTTTTCTCACCAATTTCTGAGTCACATCTCGCCTCAGCTTCTGGATACTTCGGTGAATACTGTTCCTCAGTCTCCTCCTCCGTCCAAATAAACTGTGGAATACAGCGATCCAGTGTTACACATTCTACCGTGCCATTTACTTCTATAAATGCATTTTTCTCAGTCATATGATTGACTTTAAATGGCCCCTTATAGAATGGAATCAGACAATTCTGTCTATTTTCGTTAGTTATATATACATGCATGCCAGCTTTAAATCTGAAGATACATAGCATTTGGACTTTGGACTTCTAGTTTTGGTTGGACCTAAACGAATCATTTTAACTCTCAATGCTCCAACAAACCAATCTACTGAACTAGAGGCCCAATCGAGACAACTTGGAGCTTCTATAAGAAGATCTCCAGGTAACCTCAATGGCTCTCCATAAACAAGTTCTGCTATGGATGTTCCTAACTGAACTCTGTATCTGTTTCGCATTGCCAACAAAACTATGGGCAAATCATGTATCCAACTGGATCCACCGGTGCAGCGTAATGAAGCCATCAGCTCCCTGTGCAGTCTCTCAACCATCCCATTAGCTCTGAGATTATAAGCACATGTGTGTCTTACTTCTATCCCCATTGTATTCAATGATCTGATAAACAGTTCAGACATAAACTGACTACCACGATCAGTAGTTACCCTTACCGGTACACCATATCGCGACACCCAATTATGCAAGAACATAAGTAAGACCTCTTGAGCTATCATGTCCTTCAGGATTGCTACCTCAAACTGGCGATTGAACCGATCGACCATCGTGAGTAAATACTTTTGGCTAGAAATCTCAGGCATTTCTACTATATCAATATGAACATGCATGAAACGACCCGCTGGTATACCAATTGTTTTAATTTCAGTTTTGGTATGACGCCAAACTTTACAAGTTTTACACCGGGCACATGTCCTTACCCAGGCTCTTATGTCTTTCGACATCTTTGGCCATACATATCTATCAGTGACCACCCTGATAGTTGCCTTAATGGAAGGATGACTGAATTCATGTAGCTGCTGAATTACCTTATACATTAATTCTAGTGGTACATAAGGTCTAGGTTGGCTCCTGGAGATTTCACATAATAACCACTTATCTCCAATCTTCCTGTGTGTATATGTAGGATTCTTTTCCAACACAGCTACTAATGGATCAAGACCTTGTGCTTCCATCAATTGCTGAACAAAATCATTAGATGATACAATAGAGCATACGAGTGACTCTGAACGAATCATATCTTCATCTGATACGTCTGGTCTACTGAGAGTATCTGCCACCACATTATCTTTCCTGAGATATGACTAATGGTAAAATCAAATTCTGCGAGTCGGGTTATTTGTGAATTCACCCGCCGGGAATAATTTAGCCTAATTGCTTTCCCAAGGATACTCAACAACGGTTTATGATCAGTTAATATCATAAACTGATGTCCATCTAGGTAGTGCTAAAAATGCAACACTGCAGAATAAACTGCTAGTAACTCCTTTCCAAGCGTATCATATCGCTTCTCGCGATCTTGGAGTTTCCGACTATAGAATCCAATCGGCTTGACTATACCATTTTCCCGTTGATGTAACACTGCTCCTATGGCTACATCAGAAGCATCTGTGACCAGCTCAAACGGCTTAGTTCAATCCACAGGTGCTAATGTGGTTATTTGGCTTAACAGATCTTTGGCCCTCTGGAATTTTTCCTTGTCGTCTTGGCTAAAATTAATAGGCCAGGACTTCTTGATCGTGCTCCGTTCACGAACTAAATGTCGAGTTAGCGACCACAAAATTCCAGCTAAACCTGGTATGAAACGACGATAGTAGCTAATCATGCCCAAAAATCTACGCAACTGGCGTACAGTTCTGGGTTCTGGCACATCCTTGATTGCTTGTACCTTATCTTCCAAGGGCTTGATTCCATCCTTGGAAATGGTGTGTCCAAGATATTTTACGGTAGAGCAACCAATCCTTCTCTTTTCTGGTTTCACTACCAATCCATAATGTTCCAGCTTAGACAAAGCGATGTCCAAATGCTCGCGGTGTTCCTCCCTAGATTGACTATATATAATGATGTCATCTATATACACACTAGCAAATGAACAGTCTTGAAGAACTTCCTCTGTCAGACGCTGGAATGTCTGACTTGCATTCTTCAACCCAAAAGGCATACATAAGAATTCATGCGATCCTCCTCCAGGGAATCGCACTTATGTGAGCGGTATAGATTCTGCCTCCATAGGTACTTGATAGTACGCTTTCTGCAGATCTAACGTTGTATATACCTCATACCCCATTATATCCCTGAGCAAAGTACTCTGGTTTGGTAGAGGATACGAATCGCCTTTCGTTACCGAATTCAATAGACGATAGTTACCACAAACCCACCATTGACCTGGTTCAGGTTTGGGAACAACCACTATTGGAGATGCAAAGTTGAAATTTGAACGCCTACAAATTCCTTCTTCTCTCAACCGCTTAAATTCTTCAATAGCAACCTGCAGCTTATGTTGTACAAACGGTTGAGCCTTCGGCGAACAAGGTAGTGGCTCCACCAACTCGATTTGGTGTTCTATGCCTGTCTTTAAACCCTTGCGTTTAGCATTGAATGGCAGAAACACGGCCAGGTGTTTCTTGATGACATCCGCCAAGTCAGCGGCGACGACGGGTCTGGGTAGTCTCACTGACCTAATTACTGAGGTCCCAGTCTCAGCATAAGTCACTATCCCAGTGCTTTGTCCAATGGTCCTAGATTTGGGATCTAAAGCGAGATTAAAATGGATCAAAAAGTCCATCCCAATGATGTTATCCTTTATATCCGCGACCAGAAAATTCCACGTAAATGGAGATTTCTGCCCCAATGTCACTGACAATTCTTTAACTCCCTTAACCTCAATTGGACTTCCATTAGCAGCCCATAGTTGGTTATCGAATGTGGGGCTATCAATTTCCACCACATCAGATCGAACTATGCTCACCTCTGCACCCGTGTCTATTAAGAAATTTAAGCCGCTAAGTTCATAAGTTATAACGAACTTATTGCTGCAATAACCAGCAACCTATTTAAGATTACCTGTCATCCGAAATCTAACAGATTTACGGACTTTATTACAGCGCGTCTCTTCCATCGAAGCTTCCGAACCTAACTTTGATGATTTTAGTATGCGATATGCACCACTCGCGTGGTCCTTGTACACTCTCACGCGATTCGCCTCTCCAATGCTTGGAATTTGAACGTTGACTCCGAGAATTTACCCTACTTCTGTTGGAACTTTCCTTATTGTTTTTATCCAACCCACATCCCTGCGGAGGGTACTTAATTCATTCTCTATGGTCAGGAGTCTCTCTGAGAGATGTCTGAGTTGCTGCTCCAGGCGTGAATTTGCGGTTACTGCATTCACCTTAGGTTCCTTCTGACGATACACTTTGTCCAACCCTTTGAGCTTCTTGGGCCACTCTAGTTCCAATGTATCATATACATCCAAGGTGGCTCTTAGTCTAGCAGGCAATTCTGCTACAAATATACTATTTATAACTTCTTCAGATATATCAAGCCCGATGGATTTTGAAATAAGTCTGTCATAAAATTCAGATGGGAGTTGATTTCCCATCTTTTCCTGACGTAATAAGTCAGTCATCTGTTCAATCCTCTCGGGTTGATATAGTCCATGGAGTTCTTCTACTAGAAGCTCAAATGCATTTTCTGGTTCGTTCTCAATAACAAAATTCCTGAGTCTAAACAGATTCTTTTTTAATGGCTCAGGTAAGCACCACCAGGCCGAGGCAATCCTTTCTATAGGGTCGGTCATCCGTCTTAGTTTAAAATAAAATTTTGCTTCTTCGACCCATTCAGAATGGTTGTCTCGGTCTGTACACGGTGAGCTTAACATTGCTCTCCATAGAATTGCAGCAAAAGCGATCATCTACATCATATCTTTCCGCATAAAGGATCCTGGCGCGGTCGCCATTTTTTGTAGAGGCCCTTAGGTCACTACCATAAAGGGGTCTCTTGGATGCCAGGCCCGGAAAATCCATATATGCGGAATGATCATCTATCTTGGAACACTTAAGTTCCTCTGAACTATCTCTTAAGCTACAATCCTTAAGTCCACTAGCCAACTGCTCTGTATTCTCAGTATTTAATAAACCAGACATAATATTATTAAATTACTTGCAATTTATATATTATATTAAATAAGTAAGGTTACCCGGATACGCTGATATCCACAGGATATTGAATCGGAATGATTGAGACCTTAAACAATATACCCTTTAAATACCCAAAGCAAATTTGTGGTTCTTTTCGCTGATAATTAAAAAGAACAATCGACAAGAAGATTATAATGTTTTATTCACAAAGAGTCGGAGATGGAACCACGCAGTGTCCCGCTTATGCAATTCAGAAACTCCGATCAAAACTCTCCCATTTTCTTCCACAAGACAAGTCCAAAACTTCGACAATATGAACAAAAGAACTTCCAAAAAATTTTACAATATTTTTCAAAAATTACAATATTGTTTTACGAAACCAACGATAACATCAAATGTCCAAAAATAAAAATTGATTTATTTTTATATGAGAAGTTAATTGGTGTCCAATAATTAATTTAACCTCTACAATGCTATTTAAGCACGGCAATTTACCATGCAAGTCAGTTGTCGCATTTGCATTCTGCTTTGCGTTACTCGTGTGCGTTCTCTCGGCTGTCATTACCTATGCTGGCGATTTGATTTGTTTCACCAAAAATTGGCTACATCCGTGACTCATCTTGTTGTGGTACAACCAGCGAGACGAGCCAATTAATTGCAGAACCTGAACGAAAGTTTTCCACATCGTGATTACAACTCGACAACAGAAGGAACAACAGCCAGAGTCCACCCAAGGCTCTAGGACATCTTCACACTCTGAATAATTCAGGAGAACGCACGACCAGGCCCTGTTAAGGGCCCCCCATTTCATAACAATATTTATATTTCAGAGCACCTTAACCGAGTTTGTAACGTCGTACGGCATTTACTTGAAGCCGGGGCGTTTAAAAATTGGCGACCGCGCCAGGATATTGATTATTGTTCTGATTTTTTTGGTATAAATAAAATTGACTTCCTTTTTCATTTATTTGGGATAAAAATAGATTAACATTTGCGTTTTATTTACCCTGATCGTGGTCTTCTGGAAATTTTGTTGGGTATATATTCGTGGATTTCTGTTGAATTTTTTTTGGGGATATAATATTTAATAATACATTGGCATCAAAGGCCAACGGGGCCTCTGTTCATCTTTTCTACGTACAAAACGGTACCGTACGTACTCGACAGGCTCAATTGCGGATAATTTCAATTTTTGGAAGCAGTTACTGTGACGTGCTTTTGTTCTGCGCTCATTCAACTGTGGAAGCTTTTGTGTGGGTAAGCGTTTCGTTAAAGTATATTTATATATTTTCATATTGCTTATAAATTTATGCTTTTAAGATCCC
This sequence comes from Eudiplozoon nipponicum, assembly GCA_029291075.1. Taxonomy (NCBI): domain Eukaryota; kingdom Metazoa; phylum Platyhelminthes; class Monogenea; order Mazocraeidea; family Diplozoidae; genus Eudiplozoon; species Eudiplozoon nipponicum. The sequence continues at coordinate 22,680 of JAQBSW010008361.1, read as the reverse complement.
GTAAGATTGTTAGAATGTCAGGTCCAATTTTAGATATTGATGTTCCTGTTTGGGATAGAGATAGTGAACTATTCTTTATGCGCGTAGATTCCGCTTTCTCCCCGTTTCCTGATTATGACAGTCATCAAAAACTGTCGAAGGTTTTTGCTAAACTACCTTCTGAATTGCAGCGACGGATTTATCCTAAGCTTGAGGCCATTAGGAAGCTACCTAATCCCATTTTGGGCCTACAAAACGAGGTAGAATCCTTGCTTGGGCCCACAGAGACTGAGCAGATAATAAACAAATATGCGCAGTTAGACATGCCAAACCTTGGCCCCATCGAAATACTGTGGGAATTACGTAAACGTTGGTATAAAACCAACATTTCTGACCATGAGGCTCGGGTTGGTTTTATTAACAATCTTCCACAAACATTAAAACTCTTTTCCAGACAGCTTCCCAACACTCTCTCTATAGATGACTTATCTGAGAGATGTGAGTTAGAATATAGGGTTTTGGAACCCAAAGTGAATCCATCATCCTTTTCTTCACCTCCGCAAGATGATAGACTCTCCTCTTTATAGAGGACAGTGGCGAACATGGCTAAAGTTCTAGAAGGATTGGCCATTACCAAATCCGAGCTAAATCAAGTGAATGCTCGACACAAATTCGTTCCTAAGCCCAATTATAACGGTAGGCGGCGATCGAGATCTCCGCAATCCTTTAATAAATATGCCCCAAAGAACTGGTTTTATAACCACCAGAAGTTTTTTATTCATGCCAAGTCTGTCTTTGTCGTTCCGAAGAATTTCCGAATGAGTGTCAATTTCCACAGCTGACGGAAAAGATAGCAGACCGCAGGCACAAGGGTGCATCAGTATTGGGAAACGTCTGGCGCAGGAAGTAGAAAACCGTACTTTCTGCTCATCAACCGCATCAACGGCGCCACAGGGAAGAAGCCAACTACAATCCGATATCCCTGTCGACTCTTTTCGTCCACGCTGAATTTTTCACATAGAGAACCAAACGGACAACGCCGGTCGCAATCACCATCCTACTTTTTTGCATGACCCGGTCAAACAGCACAACGAGCTTCTGCACCTTCTTGATTTCAAAACTGGCGAAGAGTTCATCGTAGACACAGGTGCGGCAGTCTCAGTTCACAAGGGTGATTCAATGGCCGAGATGTCGCTAGGCGTTCTTCTCGCAACAGCAACAGGCGAGCCCATACCAACTTATGGCTGCCAATACCGCACACTCAACATAGGTCTACGACGTGAATTTTCCCACAACTTCATCATTGCCAAGGTCTCACATAATATAATAGGCCTTGATTTCCTTCTAAAATTTCGGCTCAATGTTGATCTTGCCAATCAAAAGATCATCGACCCCTCCACCGGACTTGAACAAAGCTTTTGGACACTTGCCTCCGAGCGTTTGGAGTTACAGGTCATTCAGCCAACCCCAGTGCATCATTCAGCAGAGATATCAGCAGCTCTTCGAAAATACAAGTCGCTTTTCGATCTTAACAAGTCAGAGCTACGAGTCTCCAACACGATGCACCATATCGTCACAGAAGGACAACCTATTGCACTCAAGAAGCGACCACTGGCTCCTGCTAAGCTGAAAGCTGCCCAAGAAGAATTCTCAAGGCTTTTGGAAGAGGGAATCATTAGACCATCGAAAAGTTCATGGGCGTCACCACTGCACTTAGTCTCTAAATCAAACGGATCGTACAGAGCCTGTGGAGACTACCGTAAGCTAAATTCAGTGACAAAATCTGATGCATATCCTATTCCAAATATCAACACTTTACTTGAAAAACTCAACGGCAGCAATTTCTTCTCAGTGATTGACCTCAGACAAGCCTACCATCACATCCCGGTAGCACCAGAGGATATCGAGAAAACTGCAGTCATCACTCCATTTGGCCTTTTTGAATATCTTTACATGCCTTTTGGACTTAAGTGTGCTACTCAGACATTTCAAAGATTCATAGACAACATACTTCGCGACGACTCTGCTTATTGTATGTCATATCTCGATGACATTATGGTATTCAGTCCAGATCTAGAATCTCATGCGAAACATCTACGAAATGTCCTCTCACGCTTATCCAACCACGGACTCAAGATCAACTGTGACAAGACGCAGATTGCAACTTCATCCGTCGACTTCTTAGGGCATCGTATCACGGCCCAAGGTATTCAACCGTTGCCGTCAAAGACGAATTCAATCAAGAATATCAAGTCACCAAGGACTTTGAGCGATTTGCAGAAAATCCTGGGAGTACTAAACTATTATCGCAAGTTCCTTCCAGGCCTTTCAAAACAACTTTATCCTTTGTGCAGGCACCTGCGGAACCGAAAAGGACTTAGCAAGAATTCCATCATTGCTTGGTCATCCGAAGACGAGGAATTACTTCGACTTGCCATCAACTCGTTAGCAAATGCCACAATGCTAACGCATCCAGATTTCGAAAAGCCATTTCTACTCACGACAGATGCTTCTGAATTCGCTATTGGAGCCACTTTGGAACAAGAGATCGACGGAGTTCGGAAGCCTATCAGTTTCTACTCGCGTACTCTCCAACCAGTAGAAACGAGGTACGACACTTTCGGCCGAGAACTTCTCGCCATCCACGACGCAGTGCGCCATTTTATCAGCATCATTGGCAGTAGCAGATTTGTTGTTTTCACAGATCATGCACCACTAGTTAGCGCACTTCGAAACGCAACTTCATCTATCGCCAAGTACCCTGCCAGAGTGGAAAGACAGCTTTCTCGTCTAAGCGAATGGCAATTTGACGTCTTTCACGTCAAGGGCAAACAGAACTTCATTGCAGATGCCCTGTCCAGGCCAGACGTCTCTCTACAACCACCTTCGCCGTCACCATTCACTGTCAACTCCGTGGCACTCAGTGAACCTGCACTAACGCCAACTCTCCTGCGAACTGAACAACGCGGTGACATTCACATTCAAAGATCAATAGCCCGTCACCCAACCAAGTTCATATGCCGTCTGTGGGAAGGCTTACCAATTGTTTACTTCACGGGTACGCAGCCCAACAAGCCAGTTCTGCCGACCAGCCTTCAGAGAAAGGTTTTCGATTCAATTCACTCAATTTCTCACCCAGGAAGCCAAGCGACTGTCCGACTTCTTACAGATCGTTTCTGGGGTCACAGACTTAGGCAGAATGTTAAACGATGGGTCTCAGAGTGTGCTATTTGTCAGAAAAACAAGATCACACGACACACTCGTTCTAAGTTGCAACATTTTCGGTCTACTTCTCGCCTAGCCATCGTCCACATCGACATAGTTCATCTGACAAAGGTTCAAGGTTTCAGCTACCTTCTAACTATGATCGATAGATTTACACGGTGGCCTGCGGCATTACCTCTTGGCACCATTTCTGCAGACGAAGTAACTAACGGTTTTATCTCTGCATGGATATCCAATTATGGTGTTCCCAATGAGGTCATCACGGACAGAGGCACTTGCTTCTCATCTGATCGTTTCAAAACCACCTTGCGGTACATGGGATGCATCTTACGCCAGACGACTGCCTACCATCCCCAAGCTAATGGCATGGTAGAGAGAATGCATAGGGAACTCAAAGCTGCTTTAGCATCCTCGTCCATTAATGGCAACTGGGTCGATGCACTACCTTTAGTTCTGCTTGCCATGCGTTCCCGTACTCGTGAATCCATTAAAACGTCTGCGTCACAACTCTTGTATGGCATGGATCTACGCCTGCCTAGTCAGCTCCCACGTCTACTACCGGCACAAGATGACCCACAAGACGAAGCTACCCGCCTTCGACTTCATTTCGGTAACATGTCTGAACAGCAGCCGAGACACACGCCTCGTCCAGTCTTCGTTCACCCACAGCTCCACAGCTGCAAGAGAGTACTCGTTCGCAACAATAATGCTGTTGCACCACTACAACCCAAGTATCGCGGTCCTTACCCGATTTTGCTCAGACAACCAAAATACTTCATCATTATGCAAGGCGCTACACCGACATCAGTAAGCATAGACAGGTTGAAACCGTTTATCGAACCACCTGATCCTGAGAGCGTTCAACCTTCTACACACGTCTCAGGCTCCGTCTGCCCACAATCTCAATCCTGCTTTGTATAACGCGTAATTGATTTTTTTTAAACATTAACATTAACTATCAAAATTTTTTTAACCTTACGTTATTTTTCGTATTTGTCTCACGTGGCATAACCAGCTGTTCTTAGCTAACAATTGTGTAGCATTTTTGAACAGTTCTTTGGTATTATGCCATCTCTGAGGCAATGTTCGTGTACATATTTTTATGCAGTTACCTTTGATTTTAATGTATATATTTTTACATTATAATGTATTTCTCACACATGACATTACACTGCCTATTTTGGTATGACCAGCTACTTAGAGCTAACGCTTTCGTGTAGCAACACTAAGTAGTGATCAGCTTCATATCATGGTACAGGCCACTTTCAATGCATATCTCAACTTTATCAATTGCACAAAGACCACTCTACAAATGTCATGACCACAACGTCGAGCACTCTAGCTCCTTTGGTCGTATACAAACACATTGACAACGATCCAACCTGCTTAGGTTTTAACTTAAACCTGGCAAATTCAGAGGCGATTTACCTCGAAATCTTCACGCTGCGGCTCCCAAAACTTACACTGCTCTATTTTGCCTCACGTGCTATGACCGTCCACTAGAGCTAACAATTTGTGTAGCAATTCCTAGTGGTTACCTGGCATCATATCATTGTTGAAGCAACCAACAAGCATATTTAAGCCCAGCACTTATGGTTCATCATATTTTTGCTTAACTTGGTTCGAACTCTGTCATGCATTTCTTATCTAGCCTCGCAGAGAGGAATTTTTTTCCTTTTTTTCAGAGAGGAAAGTGTTGTAACGACACAAATCAATCGCCAACATATTGCGTAAATTAAATTCAAATTTATTTACGTTGCACCAATGAGAAAAAAGCAAATTGCCGTTTAAACACGTCTAACCACGTTTAACCAATAGTATGCAAGTACACATATTGCATGCTATTTAAGCACGGTAATTTACCATGCAAGTCGGTTGTGGCATTTGCCTTCTACCTGCTTCACGCGTGTGCGTTCTGTCGGTTGTCAATACGTGTGCGCTCTGTCGGCTGTCAATCCCTACTCATCCTGTTGCGGGATACCGGAGAGACGAGCCAATTGAGTGCAGGACCTGCAGGACACCATCCACAACGCGATTACAGCTCAACCACGGGAGCAAAAACTCAACCAGAGTCCACCCAAGGCTCTAGGACATCTTCAACACTGAAGACTTCAAGCGAACGTATTACCCGGCCCTCTTAAGGGCCCCCATATCAGTAACTAATCTCTATTCAGGGCACCTTAACCGAGTTTGTAACGTCGTACGGCATTTACTTGAAGCCGGGGCGTTTACAAATTGGCGACCCCGGCAGGATATTGATTATTTATCTGATTTTTTTTGGGTATAAATAAATTGACTTTCTTCTTTATTTGTTTGGGATAAATCGACTAACATTTGCGTTTTCTTTACCCTGATCCTGGTTTTTCTGGGAATTTTGTTGGGCATATATTCGTGAATTTGTGGTGAGCATAATAATAATAATTCATTGGCACTAAAGGCCAACGGGGCCTCTGTTCGTCTTCCCTAAAGGAAAATTTTAAATTTTGGAAGCAGTGTATTATTCTTGCTGTTGAAAATAATAATTCATTGGCACTAAAGGCCAACGGGGCCTCTGTTCGTCTTCCCTAAAGGAAAATTTTAAAATTTTGGAAGCAGTGTGTTATTCTTGCTGTTGAAAATAATAATTCATTGGCACTAAAGGCCAACGGGGCCTCTGTCCGTCTTCCCTACAGGACAATTTCAATTTTTGGAAGGAGTGACGCTGTTCTGTGTTGAAATAATAATACATTGTCATCAAATGCCATCGGGGCCTCTGTTCGTTTTTTTTCCTTTTGTACTGGACAATATCAAGCAACAGTGGAAGCTGTTTGTGGGTAAGCGTTTCGTTATATATTTATACATTTATATACATTTTCATATTGCTTATAAATTTATGCTTTTAAGATCCCGTAAGATTGTTAAAATGTCAGGTCCAAATTTAGATATTGATGTTCCTGTTTGGGATGGAGATAGTGAGTTATTTTTTATGCGCGTAGACTCCACTTTCTCCCCGTTTCCTGATTATGACAGTCATCAAAAACTGTCAAAGGTTTTTGCTAAACTACCTTCTGAAGTGCAGCGACGGATTTATCCTAAGCTTGAGGCCATTAGGAAGCTACCTCATCCCATTTTGGGCCTACAAAACGAGGTAGAATCCTTGCTTGGACCCACTGAAACTGAGCAGATAATAAGCAAATATGCGCAGTTAGATATGCCAAATCTTGGCCCCATAGAAATACTGAGGGAATTACGGAAACGTTGGTATAAAACCAACATTTCTGACCATGATGCTAAGGTTGTTTTATTAACAATCTTCCCCAAACATTAAAACTCTTTGCCAGACAGCTCCCCAACACTCTCTCTATAGATGACTTATCTGAGAGATGTGAGTTAGAATATAGGGTTTTGGAACCCAAAGTGAATCCATCATCCTTTTCTTCACCCCCGCAAGATGATAGAATCTCCTCCTTAGAGAGAACAGTGGCGAACATGGCCAAAGTTCTAGAAGGATTAGCCATTACCAAATCGGAGATAAATCATGTGAATGCTCGACCAAAATTCGTTTCCAAGTCAAATTATAATGGTAGGCGGCGTTCGAGATCTCCGCAATCATTTAATAAATATGCCCCAAAGAACTGGTGTTATAACCACCAGAAGTTTTTTATGCTTACCAAGTTTGTCTTTGTCGTTCCGAAGAATTTCCGAATGAGTGACAATTTCCACAACTGACGGAGAGGACAACAGACCGCAGGCACAAGGGTGCATCAGTATCGGGAAACGTCTGGCGCAGGAAGTAGAAGACCGTACTTTCTGCACATCAACGGCATCAACGGCGCTACAGGGAAGAAGCCAACTACAATCCGACATCCCTGTCGACTCTTTCGTCCACGCCGAATTTTTCATATAGAGAACCAAACAGACAATGCCGGTCGCAATCACCAGCCTACTTGTTTGCATGACCCGGCCAAACAGCCAAACGAACTTCTGCGCCTTCTTGATTTCAAAACTGGCGAAGAGTACATCGTAGACACAGGTGCGGCAGTCTCAGTTCTCAAAGGTGATTCAATGGCCGAGATGTCGCTAGGCGTTCTTCTTGCAACAGCTACAGGCGAGCCATACCAACTTATGGCTGCCAATACCGCACACTCAACATAGGTCTACGACGTGAATTTTCCCACAACTACATCATTGCCAAGGTCTCACATAATATAATAGGCCTTGATTTCCTTCTAAAATTTCGGCTCATTGTTGATCTTGCCAATCAAAAGATCATCGACCCCTCCACCGGACTTGAACAAAGCTTTTGGACACTTGCCTCCGAGCGTTTGGAGTTACAGGTCATTCAGCCAACCCCAGTGCATCATTCAGCAGAGATATCAGCAGCTCTTCGAAAATACAAATCGCTTTTCGATCTTAACAAATCTGATCTACGAGTCTCCAACACGATGCATCATATCGTCACAGAAGGACAACCTATTGCACTCAAGAAGCGACCACTGGCTCCTGCTAAACTGAAAGCTGCCCAAGAAGAATTCTCAAGGCTTTTGGAAGAGGGAATCATCAGACCATCAAAAAGTTCATGGGTGTACCACTGCACTTAGTCTCAAAACCAAACGGATCGTACAAAGCCTGTGGAGACTACCGTAAGCTAAATTCAGTGACAAAATCAGATGCATATCCTATTCCAAATATCAACACATTACTTGAAAAACTCAACGGCAGCAATTTCTTCTCAGTGATTGACCTCAGACAAGCGTACCATCACATACCGGTAGCACCAGAGGATATCGAGAAAACTGCAGTCATCACTCCATTTAGCCTTTTTGAATATCTTTACATGCCTTTTGGACTTAAGTGTGCTACTCAGACATTTCAAAGATTCATAGACAACATACTTCGCGACGACTCTGCTTATTGTATGTCATATCTCGATGACATTATGTTATTCAGTCCAGATCTAGAATCTCATACGAAACATCTACGAAATGTCCTCTCACGCTTATCCAACCACGGACTCAAGATCAACTGTGACAAGACGCAGATTGCAACTTCATCCGTCGACTTCTTAGGGCATCATATCACGACCCAAGGTATTCAACCGTTGCCGTCAAAGACGAATTCAATCAAGAATATCAAGTCACCAAGGACTTTGAGAGATTTGCAGAAAATCCTGGGAGTACTAAACTATTATCGCAAGTTCCTTCCAGGCCATTCAAAACAACTTTATCCTTTGTGCAGGCACCTGCGGAACCGAAAAGGACTTAGCAAGTATTCCATCATTGCTTGTTCATCCGAAGACGTGGAATTACTTCGACTTGCCATCAACTCGTTAGCAAATGCCACAATGCTAACGCATCCAGATTTTCAAAAACCATTTCTACTCACGACAGATGCTTCTGAATTCGCTATTGGAGCCACGTTGGAACAAGTGATCGATAGGAGTTCGGAAGCCTATCAGTTTCTACTCGCGTACTCTCCAACCAGTAGAAACGAGGTACGACACTTTCGGTCGAGAACTTCTCGCCACGATGCAGTGCGCCATTTTATCAGCATCATTGGCAGTAGCAGATTTGTTGTTTTCACAGATCATGCACCATTAGTTAGCGCACTTCGAAACGCAACTTCATCTATCGCCAAGTACCCTGCCAGAGTGGAAAGACAGCTTTCTCGTCTAAGCGAATGGCAATTTGACGTCTTCCACGTCAAGGGCAAACAGAACTTCATTGCAGATGCCCTGTCTAGGCCAGACGTGTCTCTACAACCACCTTCACCGTCACCATTCACTGTCAACTCCGTGGCACTCAGTGAACCTGCACTAACGCCAACTCTCCTGCGATCTGAACAACGCGGTGACATTCACATTCAAAGATCAATAGCCCGTCACCCAACCAAGTTCATATGCCGTCTGTGGGAAGGCTTACCAATTGTTTACTTCACGGGTACGCAGCCCAGCAAGCCAGTTCTGCCGACCAGCCTTCAGAGGAAGGTTTTCGATTCAATTCACTCAATTTCTCACCCAGGAAGCCAAGCGACTGTCCGACTTCTTACAGATCGTTTCTGGGGTCATTGACTTAGGCAGAATGTTAAACGATGGGTCTCAGAGTGTGCAATTTGTCAGAAAAAACAAGATCACACGACACACTCCTTCTAGGTTGCAACATTTTCAGTCTACTTCTCGCCTAGCCATCGTCCACATCGACATAGTTCATCTGACAAGGTTCAAGGTTTCAGCTACCTTCTAACTATGATCGATAGATTTACACGGTGGCCTGCGGCATTGCCTCTGGGCACCATTTCTGCAGACAAAGTAACTAACGGTTTTATCTCTGCATGGATATCCAATTACGGTGTTCCCAATGAGGTCATCACGGACAGAGGCACTTGCTTCTCATCTGATCGTTTCGAAACCACCTTGCGGTACATGGGATGCATCTTACGCCAGACGACTGCCTACCATCCCCAAGCTAATGGCATGGTAGAGAGAATGCATAGGGAACTCAAAACAGCTTTAGCATCCTCGTCCATTAATGGCAACTGGGTCGATGCACTACCTTTAGTTCTGCTGGCCATGCGTTCTCGTGCTCGAGAATCCATTAAAACGTCTGCGTCACAACTCTTGTATGGCATGGATCTACGCCTGCCTAGTCAGCTCCAACGTCTACTACCGGCCCAAGATGACCCACAAGACGAAGCTACCCGCCTTCGACTTCATTTCGGTAACATGTCCGAACAGCAGCCGAGACACGCCTCGTCCAGTCTTCGTTCACCCACAGCTCCACAGCTGCAAGAGAGTACTCGTTCGCAACAATACTGCTGTTGCAACACTACAACCCAAGTATCGCGGTCCTTACCCGATTTTACTAAAACAGCCAAAATACTTCATCATTATGTAAGGCGCTACACCGACATCAGTAAGCATAGACAGGTTAAAACCGTTTATCGAACCACCTGATCCTAAGAGCGTTCAACATTCTACACACGTCTCAGGCTCCGTCTGCCCACAATCTCAACCTGCTTTGTATAACGCGTAATTAATTTTTTTTAAACATTAACATTTAACTATAAAATTTTTTTAAACTTTACTTTAATTTTTAGTAATTGTCTCACGTGGCATAACCACCTGTTCTTAGCTAACAATTGTGTAGCATATTTGAACAATTCTTTGGTATTATGGCATCTCTGAGGCAATGTTCGTGTACATATTTTTATGCAATTACCTTTGATTTTAATGTGTATATTTTTACATTATAATGTATTTCTCACACATGACATTACACTGCCTATTTTGGTATGGCCAGCTACTTGGAGCTAACGCTTTCGTGTAGCAACACTAAGTAGTGATCAGCTTCATATCATGGTACAGACCACTTTCAATGCATATCTCAACTTTATCTATTTCACAAAGACCACTCTACAAATGTCATGACTACAATGTCGAGCACTCTAGCTCCTTTGGTCGTATACAAACACATTGACAACGATCCAACCTGCTTAGGTTTTAACTTAAACCTAGCAAATTCAGAGGCGATTTACCTCGAAATCTTCACGCTGCGGCTCCAAAAACTTACACTGCATCTATTTTGCCTCACGTGCTATGACCGTCCACTAGAGCTAACAATTTGTGTAGCAATTCCTAGTGGTTACCTGAAATCATATAATTGTTGAAGCAACCAACAAGCATATTTAAGCCCAGCACTTATGGTTCATCATATTTTTACTTAACTTGGTTCGAACTCTGTCATGCATTTCTTATCTAGCCTCGCAGAGAGGAATATTTTTCTTTTTTTTTCAGAGAAGAAAGTGTTGTAACGACACAAATCAATCGCCGACATATTGCGTAAATTAAATTGAAATTTATTTACGTTGCACCAATGAGAAAAAAGCAAATTGCCGTTTAACCACGTCTAACCACGTTTAACCAATGGTATGCAAGTACACATATTGCATGCTATTTAAGCACGGTAATTTACCATGCAAGTCAGTTGTGGCATTTGCCTTCTACCTGCTTCACGCGTGTGCGTTCTGTCGGTTGTCAATACGTGTGCGCTCTGTCGGCTGTCAATACCTACTCATCCTTTTGCGGGATACCGGAGAGACGAGCCAATTGAGTGCAGGACCTGCAGGACACTATCCACAACGCGATCACAGCTCAACCACGGGAGCAACAAATAAACCAGAGTCCACCCAAGGCTCTAGGACATCTTCAACGCTGAAGACTTCAAGAGAACGCATTACCCGGCCCACTTAAGGGCCCCCATATCAGTAACTAATCTCTATTCAGAGCACCTTAACCGAGTTTGTAACGTCGTACGGCATTTACTTGAGCCCGGGCGTTTAATTCATATCTTGACAAAGTTTGGACTTTATTCTTTGTCGGCGCTAATTCTATTTGACGTTGCCTAAAATAATGGTTATCCCAATTAGTAAGTTAATTTATATACTCGGATGGTGAGTTTACATTACCTATTGCACATTGGTATTTGTAATTGCAGAGTACTTTATAGCGGAAACGATAGATGAATCGGTTAAAATTAATACATTATTATATAAAGTCAACAGTTGTTGTATATTTGATTAATGTTAACTAATTTTTTTGACATGAAGAGGCTCTGGCTTTAGTAAATAATAAGTGCTGTAGAGGCCCTTTGGTCACTACCATAAGGGGGTCTCTTGGATGCCAGGCCCGGAATATCCATATATGCGGAATGATCATCTATCTTGGAACACTTAAGTTCCTCTGAACTATCTCTTAAGCTACAATCCTTAAGTCCGCTAGCCAACTGCTCTGTATCCTCAGTATTTAATGAACCAGACATGATATTATTAAATTACTTGTAATTTATATATTATATTAATGAAGTAAGCTTACCCGGATACACTGATGTCCACAAATTTACTGAACTGGAATGATCGAGACCCAAAGCAAACTTGTGGTTCTTTTCGCTGATAATTAAAAACAACAAAATGACGAGAAGATTACAAATTTTTATTCACAAAGTAATCGGTGATAGAACCATGCAGTGTCCCGCTTATGCAATTCAGAAACTCAGATCAAAAACTGTCTCATTTCTTTTCACAAGACAAGTCCAAAACTTCGACAATATGAACAAAAGAACTTTCAAAAAATTTTACAATATTTTTTTAAAGTTACAATATTGTTTTACGAAACCAGCGATAACATCAAATGTCCAAAAATAAAAATTGATTTATTTTGATATGAGAGGTTAATTGGTGTCCAATAATTTATTTAACCTCTACATACACCCTCATGTTTAAGATGATTAACCATACATGATGTAGTCTTCATTCTTTGGTTTCTTGATGTCTCTTCCAGACCGAGTTTCAACAAGTTGTGCTGGTACTTCACCAGATTTCATATTCATATCGCATTGTTCTTGATTCTCAGTTGTCATATTTATTCGACACTTCATTTTTCTCACCAATTTCTGAGTCACATCTTGCCTCAACTTCTGGGTACTTCGGTGAATACTGTTCCTCAGTCTCCTCCTCCGTCCAAATAAACTGTGGAATACAGCGATCCAGTGTTACGCATTCTACAGTGCCATTTACTTCTATAAATGCATTTTTCTCAGTCATATGATTGACTTTATATGGCCCCTTATAGAATGGAGTCAGACAATTTTGTCTGTTTTCGTTAGTTATGTATACATGCGATGCCAGCTTTAAATCTGAAGATACATAACATTTAGACTTTGGACTTCTAGTTTTGGTTGGAGCTAAACGACTCATTTTATCTCTCAATGCTCCAACAAACCAATCTACTGAACTAGAGGCCCAATCGAGACAACTTGGAGCTTCTATTAGAATATCTCCAGGTAGCCTCAGTGGCTCTCCATAAACAAGTTCTGCTATGGATGTTCCTAACTGAACTCTGTATCTGTTTCGCATTGCCAACAAAACTACGGGCAAATCATGTATCCAACTGGATCCATCGGTGTAGCGTAATGCAGCCTTCAGCTCCCTGTGCCGTCTCTCAACCATCCCATTAGCTCTGGGATTATAAGCACATGTGTGTCTTACTTCTATCCCCATTGTATTCAATGATCTGATAAACAGTTCAGACATAAACTGACTACCACGATCAGTAGTTACCCTTACCGGTACACCATATCGCGACACCCAATTATGCAAGAACATAAGTAAGACCTCTTGAGCTGTCATGTCTTTCAGGATTGCTACCTCAAACTGACGACTGAACCGATCGACCATCGTGAGTAAATACTTTTGGCCGGAAATCTCAGGCATTTCTACTATATCAATATGAACATGCATGAATCGACCCGCTGGTATACCAATCGTTTTAATTTCAGTTTTGGTATGACGCCAAACTTTACAAGTTTGACACCGGGCACATGTCCTTGCCCAGGCTCTTATGTCTTTCGACATCTTTGGCCATACATATCTATCAGTGACCATCCTGATAGTTGCCTTAATGGAAGGATGACTGAATTCATGTAGCTGCTGAATTACCTTATACCTTAATTCTAGCGGTACATAAGGTCTAGGTTGGCTCCTGGAGATTTCACATAATAACCACTTATCTCCAATCTTTCTGCGTGTATATACAGGATTCTTTTCCAACACAGCCACTAAAGGATCAGAACCTTGTGTTTCCATCAATTGCTGGACAAAATCATTAGAAGATACAATAGAGCATACAAGTGACTCTGAACGAATCATATCTTCATCTGATACGTCTGGTCTACTGAGAGTGTCTGCCACCACATTATCTTTTCCTGAGATATGACTTATGGTAAAATCAAATTCTGCGAGTCGGGTTATTTGTGAATTTACCCGCCGAGAATAATTTAGCCTGTTTGCTTTCCCAAGGATACTCAACAACGGTTTATGATCAGTTAATATCATAAACTGATGTCCATCTAGGCAGTGCTCAAAATGCAACACTGCAGAATAAACTGCTGGTAACTCCTTTCCAAGCGTATCATATCGCTTCTCGCGATCTTGGAGTTTCCGACTATAGAATCCAATCGGCTTGACTATAACATTTACCCGTTGATGTAACACTGCTCCTATGGCTACATCAGAAGCATCTGTGACCAGCTCAAACGGCTTAGTCCAATCCACAGGTGCTAATGTGGTTGTTTGGCTTAACAGATCTTTGGCCCTCTGGAATTTTTCCTTGTCGTCTTGGCTAAAATTAATAGGCCAGGACTTCTTGATTCTGCTTCGTTCACGAACTAAATGTCGAGTTAGCGACCCAAAAATTCCAGCTAAACCTGGTATGAACCGACGATAGTAGCTAATCATACCCAAAAATCTACGCAACTGGCGTACAGTTCTAGGTTCTGGCACATCCTTGATTGCTTGTACCTTGTCTTCCAAGGGCTTGATTCCATCCTTGAAAATGGTGTGTCCAAGATATTTTACGGTAGAACAACCAATCCTACTCTTTTCTGGTTTCACTACCAATCCATAATATTTCAGCTTAGACAAAACTATGTCCAAATGCTCCCGGTGTTCCTCCCTAGATTGACTATATATATTGATGTCATCTATATACACTCTAGCAAATAAACAGTCTTGAAGAACTTCCTCTGTCAGACGCTGGAATGTCTGACTTGCATTCTTCAACCCAAAAGGCATACATAAGAATTCATGCGATCCTCCTCCAGGGAATCGCACTGCTGTGAGCGGTATAGATTCTGCCTCCATAGGTACTTGATAGTACGCTTTCTGCAGATCTAACGTTGTGTATACCTCATACCCCATTATATCCCTGAGCAAAGTACTCTGGTTCAGTAGAGGATACGAATCGCCTTTCGTTACCGAATTCAATAGACGATAGTTACCACAAACCCTCCATTGACCTGGTTCAGGTTTTGGAACAACCACTATTGGAGATGCAAAGTTGGAATTTGAACGCCTACAAATTCATTCTTCTCTCAACCGCTTAAATTCTTCAATAGCAACCTGCTGCTTGTGTTGTGCTAACAGTTGAGACTTGGGCGAACAAGGTAGTGACTCCACCAACTCGATTTGGTGTTCTATGCCTGTCTTTAAACCCTTGCGTTTAGCATTGAATGGCAGAAACACGGCCAGGTGTTTCTCGATGACATCCGCCAAGTCATCGGCGACGACGGGTCTGGGTAGTCTCACTGACCTGATTAATAAGGTCATAGTCTCAGCATAAGTCACTATCCCAGTGCTTTGTCCAATGGTCCTAGATTTGGGATCTAAAGCGAGATTAAAATGGATCAAAAAGTCCATCCCAATGATGTTATCCTTTATATCCGCGACCAGAAAATTCCACGTAAATGGAGATTTCTGCCCCAATGTCACTGACAATTCTTTAACTCCCTTAACCTCAATTGGACTTCCATTAGCAGCCCATAGCTGGTAATCGAATGTGGGGCTATCAATTTCCACCACATCAGATCGAACTATGCTCACCTCTGCACCCGTGTCTATTAAGAATTTTAAGCCACTAAGTTCATCAGTTATTACGAACTTATTGTTGCTATAACCAGCAACCTCTTTAAGATTATCTGCCAGCCGAAACCTAACAGATTTACGGACTATATTACTGCGCGTCTCTTCCATCGAAGCTTCCGAACCTAACTTCGATGTTTCTAGTATGCCACGAATATGCATACCTTGGAGCCTTGCATGCGCAACCCCCCCTACGGCTCCTATTAGTGAGGGCTCAATTAGTTTTCCGGCAGCTTCGACCAGGCTACAGGAAGACTACTTCCTTTCCATCAGGGACCACCCAACTTTGGAAACGTGCATCCCCCTCCTGACATTTTCCAAACTCGGCATATTTACAATGCGATGTGCACCAATCGCGTGGTCCTTGTACACTCTCACGCGATTCGCCTCTCCAATGCTTGGAATTTGAACGCTGACTCCGAGAATTTACCCTACTTCTGTTGGAAATTTCCTTATTGCTTTTTATCCAACCCACATCCCTGCGGAGGGTACTTAATTCATTCTCAATGATCAGGAGCCTCTGTGAGAGATGTCTGAGTTGCTGCTCTAGGCGTGAATCTGCGGTTACTACATACACCTTAGGTTCCACCTGACGATACACTTTGTCCAACCCTTTGAGCTTCTTGGGCCACTCTAGTTCCAATGTATCATATACTTCCAATGTGGCTCTCAGTCTAGCAGGCAATTCTGCTACAAATATACTATTTATAACTTCCTCAGATATATCAAGCCCGATGGATTTTCAAATTAGTCTGTCATAAAATTCAGATGGAAGTAGATTTCCCATCTTTTCCTGACGTAATAAGTCAGTCATCCGTTCAATCCTCTCAGGTTGATATCGTCCATGGAGTTCTTCTACTAGAAGCTCAAATGCATTTTCTGGTTCGTTCTCTGTAACAAATTTCCTGAGTCTAAACAGATTCTTTTTTAATGGCTCAGGTAAGCACCACCAGGCCGAGGCAAACCTTTCTAAAGGGTCGGTCATCCGTCTTAGTTTAAAATAAAATTTTGCTTCTTCGACCCATTCAGAATGGTTGTCTGGTCTGTACATATTAAGCTTGACATTGCTATCCATAGAATTGTGGCAATAACGATCATCTACATCATATCTTCCCGCATAAAGGATTCTGGCGCGGTCGCCATTTTTTGTAGAGGCCCTTTGGTCACTACCATAAGGGGGTCTCTTGGATGCCAGGCTCGGAATATCCATATATGCGGAATGATCATCTATCTTGGAACACTTAAGTTCCTCTGAACTATCTCTTAAGCTACAATCCTTAAGTCCGCTAGCCAACTGCTCTGTATCCTCAGTATTTAATAAACCAGACATGATATTATTAAATTATTTGTAATTTATATATTATATTAATTAAGTAAGCTTACCCGGATACGCTGATGTCCACAAATTTACTGAACTGGAAAGAACAAGACCTTGAAACAAATATTCACTTAAATTACCCAAAGCAAATTTGTGGTTCTTTTCGCTGATAATTAAAAACAATAAAATGACGAGAAGATTACAAATTTTATTCACAAAGTAATCGGAGATGAACCATGCAGTGTCCAGCTTATGCAATTCAGAAACTCAGATCAAAACTGTCTCATTTCTTTTCACAAGACAAGTCCAAAACTTCGACAATATGAACAAAAGAACTTTCAAAAATTTTTACAATATTTTTCAAAAATTACAATATTGTTTTACGAAACCAGCGATAACATCAAATGTCCAAAAATAAAAATTGATTTATTTTTATATGAGAGGTAAATTTCTGTCCGATAATTAATTTAACCTCTACAGTGCTCCATCGATGCCAAGTCCGTAAAATAATAATTAATCATTTATTTGGCATAAAGGGCCAACAGGCCCGACCACTGAAATAACAAATCAAAGATAGGATTTGTGGAGGTGAATGAAATTGTGACTAGCAAAGAGTTTAAAAACAGGGGGGATTTGAGGAATAGAAATGTGTTCATCAAATTCATGATAGTTCAATCTGGTGAAAAATAATAAATAAATTCCATTTTACTAGTGTTGAGGCCCCAAACCTATTGGTGTCTGTAAGCCCCATAGATGCCAGTTCGCTAGAAGTCCTAATATTCACAGTAGAGTCTGATATGCCTACATGGTTACCTGTGTCAATTCGATTTAAATCCGTTAGGTCCTGCCCTAAATGAAATACATCTTCTAATTTAATATCGGCATTCATGATCAAGAATTATGATACTTAAATTGACACTTACTTAAGGCGTTTGGAAGGTGAAAGTTGGAAAGCTATATCTTCAGCAATAATCTGCTTTGATGTGTACGTGACCCACAATAATAAATAAAATTACCTGTTCCAAGGCTCCTCCTCAGTGTTATATTATATCAGAACACAAGACAAGTGTTGAAAGATGTTTATTGAATAATGTTGTAATCGTTTATTATGGAGAGAAATGTTAAAATGCAGCAAACGAAAATCTTCAACCAGCCCGGAAGCACGATACTCAAAAACTGAAAAATAGCGCACAATTTTAAAAATCAAGTCTTTAAACAAAGAATGTTCTGGAAAATAAAAAGAAAAAATTCTTTTAAATAAAGTTGTTACAATCAGCTATGGTGGTTTAAATTTATCATTCAAGGTCATTTTATATAATGCGGAGGATTCAACATCCTCCACATACACCACCTTCTCAAAAAAAGAGAGGAACGACTAATAGTAGATGTAATCATCGTTCTTCGGCTGACGAAGTATTCTTCTAGATCGTTTTGTGCATACTGGCGCCCCTGACGTCGTCATCTCGCCCGATATAACATTCGCTGGTTCTTCAATATCATCTGGTGTCGACAAATAATTTTCATGCTGTGATTCAGTAGAATAAGATTTTGATATGTTAGACAACGGTTTTTCCAATTGCTGCATTTCATTATGTGTCTTCAAGATGGGATTGCACACCTCAGATTTGCCCATGGAACGGTCATTCAACGCATCTTTTAATTCGGTCACACCGTCAATCCAGATAAACTGGGGAATACAGCGATCCAACGTAACACAATCCTCAATGCCATTTATTTCTATGATGACATTCTTATCAGTCATCCTCTTGACCTTGTATGGTCCTTTGTAAAATGGTGTTAGGCAATTCTTCCTATTCTCATTAGTAATATAAACATGCGATGCCGATTTTAAATCAGAGGACACATAGCATTTAGTTTTAGGTTTTCTAGTTTTGGTTGGGGCCAAACGACACATCTTGTCTCTAAGTGCTCCTACAAACCAATCTACATAACTAGAAGCCCAATCAAGACTACTTGGAGTTTCAATTAGAAGATCTCCAGGCAACCTTAATGGTTCTCCATAAACTAATTCTGCAATGGAAGTTCCTAATTGTGCCCTATATCTGTTGCGCATGGCGAGTAGTACTATAGGAAGATCGTGTATCCAGCTTGTTCCACTAGTACACCTTAATGCAGCTTTCAGTTCACGATGTAGCCTTTCTACCATCCCATTTGCTCGTGGGTTATACGCGCTAGTATGAATTATAGTGATTCCCATGATGTTGAGAGATCTTACGAAAAGCTCTGACATAAATTGACTACCACGATCACTAGTGACCTTTTCCGGAACACCATAACGTGATATCCAATTATGTAGAAACGCGGACAAAACTTCTTGTGCTGTCATGTCTTTTAAAATCGCCACTTCAAATTGACGACTAAATCTATCTACCATAGTCAGCAGGTATTTGTTTCCGTTTACTTCAGGCATCTCAACAATGTCTATGTGTACGTGTCTGAACCGTCCATTTGGTATTCCAATGTTCTTTATCTCGGTTCTGGTATGTCTCCATACCTTACACGTTTGACACTTGGTACAGGCTCTTACCCATACCCGTATATCTTTAGACATATGTGGCCATACGTATCTGTCGTGGCAATTGATCTTCGGCATCCAACCTCATGATTCTCTGTGTACTAAATGTCATATTTACTTTAACAATGGGAAAGTTGTCCTTAGTTATTCAATTCAGCCGCCGTGAAATTATTGAGGCCGGTACGTCGCCTCTAAATGGTAAGTTTAGGAAAACCTGCTTGACGGTATCCCCTCTAGTGCGAATCTGCCGTGGTCTGATGTTGACATCAATGAAACGCTCTGGGTAGTTGTTCATTAGCAAAATTTTCCTGAGGTAGCCCAGTTCTTCTTAAATCTTGTGTTTAGAGCGGATCTTCCTGATTCTGTTTGTGAGGTTGTTTACTAAGTTTCTTTTGTGGGATTTTGGCACACTACTGTTGCAGTGAATGTATTGTCCGCTGAAAGTGGATTTTCTATATATGGCCAGTGTCAAATCCCCGATTTCTTCTTGAGTGAGATTGATGTCAAGGAAGGGAAAATTGTCGTCTTTCTCTACCTCGAGAGTGAATTTGATGTCTGGATCGACTCCATTTGCTTGTTTGAGGATTTCGGAAGGGTCTGCTGCTTCTGAGATGAACAACAAGATATCATCTACATACCTTTTGTAGAGTGCGCACTGGTCAATTATACCTTTTAGGCTCGTTTTTTCTGCCAGGAGGGGTGCAATCAGCTAACACAGGAGGCAAAATCGACGGGCCAAAATTATGGAATTCATCCTTCAGGTAAAAGCGATATTGATTTTTAGGCAGCATTTGAATTGTTATGTGAACAAATAGCCGACAAAGTACCCACAAGGATTGATTATAAAATTGTTTCAAGGCTACTGTAGTTGACCAGGCTTCAAATTTGTAATCATCCAAATGCGCAGAACGGCATGCATTGACAAAGCAACGTTTAAATGCGTTTATAGATATCAACAGATATGCAAAATTCAAAATGCTTCGTGCTGATAAAGACAAGAGCGCTGTTATAATAAAAAAGTAGATTATGTAAAAAAGGAAGATAATATTTTGAATGATAATACAAAATTTGCGCGTCTGGATGATAAATCAGATGAAATAAACAAAAGTTGAATGCACAGTAATAAATGAAATTGAAATAATAAAAGTCGCCAGGTTAACTACTATTTGTTGCGGAGACCTAATATATTTGCAAGTATTTATTAGGTGTTGCGAACCTAGTAACAAATTAGTTCAGTTGTGACCAGAAGGACAAGCCAAAGTCAGCATGAACGGAAAGTATAATCTCATGCAAATTCGTTTCGTGCTTACTGGCCACTACCGGAAAGGATTATATGTATATTATTGAGGCTCGCATTCCAAAAAATTTAATTGATGTTTATCTTAATTAGGAATACTTTATTTAAAAAGTTTTTTTGGCCACCTGCACAATCAATGTTTATTTAATTGTATAAATTACATAAGATTGGCGGAGGATGCAATTATTTTATGTGCGTGACTGCATAGAAATTGTGCTTCTGACATGTTCAGTGAAGTACAATAGATGCGAGACTACTAGGGCAGAGAGAAGCATATCTGATATTTTATACTTTTTGGTATTTTTAGTTTTGTTATTTGAATCGCTATGAAAATCGAACCAGAGCGCCGTTTTCCAAAAATTCCCGGTCTGTACGACTTCAGTCATCGAGCATCCGAATGCCCGTTTTTATTAAAAGATTTGCGAAAACAGAATCTCTTAACCGATGTTAAGTGGATTTGTCGGGATGGAATCGTGAGATTGCATTCACACGTGTTATTCTCAGGTTCACCATCCATTGCTTGTCCGAATGATGTGTTACAATCAAGAACTTGTTTTCTTCATTATGAGGAAGAAAATGTAAGATATTTTTAACACATACAAAATTTCACATTATGTTATCTCATGATTCTTTTTTATATCTAGCTATTTCACTATGATGCTTAATAAGATTTTTTAATATATGTAGCATGAATTTGAATTTCCTTGATAAATTAAAGCATAAATTTATTCATAAAATCTTTGTGTTTAACACAGTTAAAGAAGGCAATAGTTTTCATTTTTACACATATTGAGTGTAATATTTACTTCTTTACTTCGTACATATTGAAAAAGCGGGTAGCTGAATTCCTCATCATCATCATCTGTTTATCTTTACATTGCGTAGCTATTATTTATATATATTAGAAACATAATTATAAAACTAAATTACATGCAGTCCAAATTGTTAGAAATTACAGCTAGAGTATCTCAAGTATCAATATTGTAGTATATTATATTTGAGATCCAATTTTTGATTTTCTGAAATAAGATAAAATAGTCTCATTTATTGATCATCTTTCCAATTGATCCAAAAGGTTTTAACTTCTCTAATAACAAAATATCGCAAGAAATGTATGACCTCACTAGGCATTTCTTAAAGATTTGTTTGAAAATTAATTGTAAGAAAAAACAACCGTTATAATTCGGTCATAAGACAGAATTTAACTATAACTGTTTATGGCGGTGAACTAATTTATATGCAATTATGTGTAAGATGTTGCGCGCATAGTAACAAATTAGTTTAAATATGACCAGAATAATAAGAAAAAGGTAGCATGAATGGTAAGCATAATCTGGTGCACATGCATTTCGTGCTTACGGAAGACTCATCGGTAGGATCCGGTATTACGCCCTTTACCTACTATAAAGTTTTGTGAGAAATGTGGGAAAACGACCGTAAAAACACCTATACGCATGTGCAAACCTGCAGTAGTGACGCTAACTTCATATGAAGTCTCCGAGAATGTGACTTCAAAGCTAACTTACTATATACAATATATATCGTGTCTGTAAAGAGTACCAACACTAGGGCTATTGTGTCAGTACCCGATACCAAAATTATGGGCCCGAAAATGTCCACTGTACTAAAACTATGATTTCCGAGTCGGCATATGGTACCAACACAATAAATTTAAAGTTCACCAAAATTGAGAATTACAACTTTTTATGAACATCTTTTGCTCCAGCAAATCCAAAACATGCTGGCCTTTATCATTATCAGTTATCACATTTCGCGGTAATCATGAAAGCATTTTTTAAAATATATAACAGTTAGATACTGCTTGTCGCAGAGAACTGATATGAAAATGAGTACTAGGTTTTGCGCAGCTAGTAA
>JAQBSW010008360.1:0-34729 GCA_029291075.1 Eudiplozoon nipponicum | reverse complement strand
GATATCTATCCGCATTAGAAATTGATGACCTAGTAATACTTTACAGCCAAAACATTCTATATACTCAATATTTACGCGGCAGTGAAGCACCAGCTTTAAAAACGAATGAAGTGCAGTTTAAGTATATACCAAAAAGGTACATTTAAAATGAAGTAGATTAAACTCAAATTATGATACAAGAACATTAAATCTTTTTTAAATGTTTGGCTTACACATACTAACAAATAATAGTATATTCAGCGGAAAATGTTCCAGCTCACAAACATGTACAATATTCCGCTGGAAATATAAATCTTATATAAAGTATGCGGAAATTATTGTTGTCGTGTGATGAAGTTGATGAAAGCACTTCTCTTCCTCAACTCCTCCCTCTTCTGTGGTTAAATACTTTGCTAGTCACAATTTCATTCATCTCCACATATCCTACCTTTGATTTGTTATTTCAATGGTTGGGCCTGTTGCCTATGTTGCCGAATACA
Source organism: Eudiplozoon nipponicum (assembly GCA_029291075.1). Classification (NCBI taxonomy): domain Eukaryota; kingdom Metazoa; phylum Platyhelminthes; class Monogenea; order Mazocraeidea; family Diplozoidae; genus Eudiplozoon; species Eudiplozoon nipponicum. The sequence goes on along the minus strand of JAQBSW010008360.1, from coordinate 34,250 downwards.
GGTATTATTATTATTATTATTATTATTATAAAAATATACGCAATTTACATTTTAGAATTTTGTAAATAGATTAAGCGCATGTTGAAAATTACAAACGTGTAGATCTAATGTTGACAATAATTTTAGTTACAATATCTATCTGCCACTACAAAACAGCAATACTGAGCTGGAAATGATAAAGTTTATAATCCACTAAAAATCAAATCTAACACAAAGTAAATGAACTAGAAAACCTTAAAAATAGAAGCAGCTGGATGGCTGTCATTTTCGGAAATGAAATTAACCTTATACTCGTTTTTTTCTAAAATTGGAGTCCTTAGAAGTTCTAGCTACTGTGACGCTGACATAGTAAGAGGAAAAGAATACTCAAAATTGAAATATTAAGAAAAGGTTTCTATTTAGCAACAGAGGCAATCTAGCCCAAACATTAAAAATATGAAGACAACCAGAAAGTACGAAAGTCAGTGATCATCAATTTTACACAGTTAATGATAACAATGAAAGTAGCACAACGCTTAAGATTAAGCAAAACGTGTTTAACACTCGTAGCAAACAAATCTTGTCCAGAAAATTCGATTGAGAGAGTAAGAGGATAAATGAAGAAAGGAAATGGTCACCTGTGACTCTTCAGATGCTGATTTGGATTATCAAAAACAATCGTTTAGTCCAAGTTTCAATAAAGTAACAGAGAAAAACCAATAGAGCTAAAAATGTTATAGGCAACAGAATATCAAGAATCGAATAGGTATGCGTACTCTGGAAAATGTCATTGAATCCAGGACTTGAAAACGTAGAAGGTGAATATCTTCATTAAATTTACGTTTTATATAACAAAAGACCATGTGATGGATGGCGATGCAACGATTACAAAGGGAAAATGCTATCGATGTCGTAGAAATGTCCGAAGTCTCTGGTCAGAGGTATATACTCACGATGGTCGATCAATAAACCTCGTCAGTTTGAAGTAGACATCCTGAAGGAAATAACAGCTCAGTAAGTCTTACCTATGTTCTAGCATAATTGGGAGTCACGATATGACGTACCAGTAAGAGTAACTAGTGACAGTGATAGCCAGTTTATGCCTGAACTATTTGTCAGGTCATTGAATGCCACAGGGATTGAAGTAAGGCACACATATGCGTACAATCGCAGAGCTAATGAGATGGTTGAGAAGCTGCACAAGGAACTGAAGGCTGCATTACGATGCATGGGAAGATCCATTCGGATACATTATTCGCCAGAAGGAAAGCACAGCTAGGAACATCCATAGCAGAGCTTGTTTATGGACAGCCATTGGGATTAACAGGAGATCTTACAACAGACGCTCCAAGTTGTCTCGATCGGGCCTCTAGTTCAGTATATTGTTTTGAAGGAGCACTGAAGGACAAAATTAGTCATTTCGCTCCAACCAAGACTAAAAGTCCCATGTCTTCAAAATTAAAGCTGGCATCACACACAAACATACACACAGACATATATATATATAACCGACGAGAACAGACAAAATTGTCTGACTCCGATTAATAGGGAACCATGCAAAGTCCATTGTATGACAAATAAAAGTGCATTCATAGAATTACGTATTATTATAGAAGAGGAACGTACCAAGCATATATTGTCGAACGAATCAATATGAAGATATAATTTAACTAACGAACTAACAAAATGGCGTGCAAACTGAAAAAGAGATAGTGATTTAAAGTAAGGATGAAATCCTAAAATGTTTGCATTATAATCAATAACAATCACCAAAGTCATGTGAATAATAGCAAATGATAAAAGTCGATTAAATGACAAAATCTATAATAAACAAACACCAAAATTGAAAATTAAATAGCACAAGAAAAATATAAATACAAATATAAAATGTAGTAATCATTTTTTTAAATAGCAATATAGTGATATGTAAAATAAAATGTTAAAAATATTTCGTATAAAATCTGGATGCATAATTTAAAATTGCAAAATTTGCGCAGCAAGTGTAACGACACAAATTAATGGCCAACTTATTGCGTAAATTAAATTCAATTTTATTTACGTTGCACCAATGAGAAAAAAGCGAAACTTGCCGTTTAACCAATAGTGTGCAAGTAGGCATGGCATGCTATTTAAGCACGGCAATTTACCATGCAAGTCAGTTGTTGCAATTGCATTCTGCCTTGCGTCACGCGTGTGCGTTCTGTCGGCTGTCAATACCTACGCTGGTGATTTGATAGTTTCACCAACAATTGGCTACATCCGTGACTCATCTTGTTGCGGTATAACCAGCGAGACGAGCCAATTAATTGCAGAACCTGAACGACGTTATCCACATCGTGATTACAACTCAACCACGGGAGCGACAACAACCAGAGTCCACCCAAGGCTCTAGGACATCTTCACACTCTGAATAATTCAGGAGAACGCACGACCAGGCCCTCTTAAGGGCCCCCTATCAGTAACAAATCTCTATTCAGAGCACCTTAACCGAGTTTGTAACGTCGTACGGCATTTACTTGAAGCCGGGGCGTTTACAAAATTGGCGACCGCGCCAGGATATTGATTATTGTTCTGATTTTTTTGGTATAAATAAAATTGACTTCCTTTTTCATTTATTTGGGATAAAATAGATTAACATTTGCGTTTTCTTTACCCTAATCGTGGTCTTCTGGGAATTTTGTTGGGTGTATATTCGTGGATTTGTGTTGAATTTTTTTGGGGGATATAATAATAATAATACATTGGCATCAAAGGCCAACGGGGCCTCTGTTCATCTTTCCTACGTACAAAACGGCACCGTACGTACTCGACAGGCTCAATTGCGGATTTTTGGAAGAAGTTACTGTGACGTGCTTTTGTTCTGCGCTCATACACCTGTGGAAGCTTTTTGTGGGTAAGCGTTTCGTTAAAGTATATTTATATATTTTCATATTGCTTATAAATTTATGCTTTTAAGATCCCGTAAGATTGTTAGAATGTCAGGTCCAATTTTAGATATTGATGTTCCTGTTTGGGATGGAGATAGTGAACTATTCTTTATGCGCGTAGACTCCGCTTTCTCCCCGTTTCCTGATTATGACAGTCATCAAAAACTGTCGAAGGTTTTTGCTAAACTACCTTCTGAATTGCAGCGACGGATTTATCCTAAGCTTGAGGCCATTAGGAAGCTACCTAATCCCATTTTGGGCCTACAAAACGAGGTAGAATCCTTGCTTGGACCCACGGAAACTGAGCAGATAATAAACAAATATGCGCAGTTAGATATGCCAAATCTTGGCCCCATAGAAATACTGAGGGAATTACGGAAACGTTGGTATAAAACCACCATTTCTGACCATGAGGTTAAGGTTGTTTTTATTAACAATCTTCCCCAAACATTAAAACTCTTTGCCAGACAGCTCCCCAACACTCTCTCTATAGATGACTTATCTGAGAGATGTGAGTTAGAATATAGGGTTTTGGAACCCAAAGTGAATCCATCATCCTTTTCTTCACCCCCGCAAGATGATAGACTCTCCTCTTTAGAGAGAACAGTGGCGAACATGGCCAAAGTTCTAGAAGGATTGACCATTACCAAATCCGAGCTAAATCAAGTGAATGCTCGACCAAAATTCGTTTCCAAGTCAAATTATAATGGTAGGCGGCGATCGAGATCTCCGCAATCCTTTAATAAATATGCCCCAAAGAACTGGTGTTATAACCACTAGAAGTTTTTTATGCTTGCCAAGTTTGTCTTTGTCGTTCCGAAGAATTTCCGAATGAGTGTCAATTTCCACAGCTGACGGAAAGGACAACAGACCGCAGGCACAAGGGTGCATCAGTATCGGGAAACGTCTGGCGCAGGAAGTAGAAGACCGTACTTTCTGCACATCAACGGCATCAACGGCGCTACAGGGAAGAAGCCAACTACAATCCGACATCCCTGTCGACTCTTTTCGTCCACGCCGAATTTTTCACATAGAGAACCAAACGGACAACGCCGGTCGCAATCACCAGCCTACTTGTTTGCATGACCCGGCCAAACAGCCCAACGAGCTTCTGCACCTTCTTGATTTCAAAACTGGCGAAGAGTTCATCGTAGACACAGGTGCGGCAGTCTCAGTTCTCAAGGGTGATTCAATGGCCGAGATGTCGCTAGGCGTTCTTCTCGCAACAGCTACAGGCGAGCCCATACCAACATATGGCTGCCAATACCGCACACTCAACATAGGTCTACGACGTGAATTTTCCCACAACTTCATCATTGCCAAGGTCTCACATAATATTGTAACACGCGGCTCCGTGTTACAACCCAACGAAGGTCGATTTTTACAAACGCTGTGCTCTTTAAGGTCAAATATTCTAACTCTGTCCTTAAACAATATTTCTCTTAGCTGTGATTTTCGGAACAATTTCTTTTAGTCTCAAGCAGTTTTAATCGATATTTCTTGAACTGCAATTTTATTTGTAATTAATAGGGTTTTTATAAAATAGACAGAACCGCGCGCGATCCGAGAGGATCACGCGGTGGACTATTGTGTCACAGTGAATTTATCTCGCTTAATTGGATTATTCGTTACTATGGAAATGATTCATTGTTTACCATAGAAAGCCAGGAATTAAACATTCGTGAGTTGTTTGTCATTTAAATCTTTAAACGTTTTCCAATGTTCAATTTTAGTGATAACTTTCAATGTTAACTCCATTAACATCATCATGTATTCTTTGAGTTTTTGTCATAAAAGTCTTTAAACGGATTACACAAAACATGTTACTTTACAAAGATAAATCATTTTAATTCTTGCCGTCTAGAAGACGGACAATTTAGTTTAACTGTGAATAGTGTTAAAGAACTATTTTGCATAAAATCTATTTTGACAGCTGACTAACATATATTCAATTTGGACTAACTGTGAATTATATTGCTATTTGCAACATTATATCTAATATACGTATGGCCAGATGCTTTTGCCTTCTCACATCAACCATCCGAAAAAGATCAGAGACTGATTAGGCACACGGGTAGTAATAATATCCACCATTGAAATGTAGGGTGGGTATAAAAGCACGAACTAGATACCAACCCCGGAAATCGACCCCTACAATATAATAGGCCTTCATTTTCCTTCTAAAATTTCGGCTCATTGTTGATCTTGCCAATCAAAAGATCATCGACCCCTCCACCGGACTCGAGCAAAGCTTTTGGACACTTGCCTCCGAGCGTTTGGAGTTACAGGTCATTCAGCCAACCCCAGTGCATCATTCAGCAGAGATATCAGCAGCTCTTCGAAAATACAAACCGCTTTTCGATCTTAACAAGTCAGAGCTACGAGTCTCCAACACGATGCATCATATCGTCACAGAAGGACAACCTATTGCAATCAAGAAGCGACCACTGACCCCTGCTAAGCTGAAAGCTGCCCAAGAAGAATTCTCAAGGCTTTTGGAAGAGGGAATCATCAGACCATCGAAAAGTTCATGGGCGTCACCACTGCACTTAGTCTCTAAATCAAACGGATCGTACAGAGCCTGTGGAGACTACCGTAAGCTAAATTCAGTGACAAAATCTGATGCATATCCTATTCCAAATATTAACACTTTACGTGAAAAACTCAACGGCAGCAATTTCTTCTCAGTGATTGACCTCAGACAAGCTTACCATCACATCCCGGTAGCACCAGAGGATATCGAGAAAACTGCAGTCATCACTCCATTTGGCCTTTTTGAATATCTTTACATGCCTTTTGGACTTAAGTGTGCTACTCAGACATTTCAAAGATTCATGGACAACATACTTCGCGACGACTCTGCTTATTGTATGTCATATCTCGATGACATTATGGTATTCAGTCCAGATCTAGAATCTCATGCGAAGCATCTACGAAATGTCCTCTCACGCTTATCCAACCACGGACTCAAGATCAACTGTGACAAGACGCAGATTGCAACTACATCCGTCGACTTCTTAGGGCATCGTATCACGGCCCAAGGTATTCAACCGTTGCCGTCAAAGACGAATTCAATCAAGAATATCAAGTCACCAAGGACTGTTAGCGAGTTGCAGAAAATCCTGGGAGTACTAAACTATTATCGCAAGTTCCTTCCGGGCCTTTCAAAACAACTTCATCCTTTGTGCAGGCACCTGCGGAACCGAAAAGGACTTAGCAAGAATTCCATCATTGCTTGGTCATCCGAAGACGAGGAATTACTTCGACTTGCCATCAACTCGTTAGCAAATGCCACAATGCTAACGCATCCAGATTTTGAAAAGCCATTTCTACTCACGACAGATGCTTCTGAATTCGCTATTGGAGCCACGTTGGAACAAGAGATCGACGGAGTTCGGAAGCCTATCAGTTTCTACTCGCGTACTCTCCAACCAGTAGAAACGAGGTACGACACTTTCGGCCGAGAACTTCTCGCCATCCACGACGCAGTGCGCCATTTTATCAGCATCATTGGCAGTAGCAGATTTGTTGTTTTCACAGATCATGCACCACTAGTTAGCGCACTTCGAAACGCAACTTCATCTATCGCCAAGTACCCTGCCAGAGTGGAAAGACAGCTTTCTCGTCTAAGCGAATGGCAATTTGACGTCTTTCACGTCAAGGGCAAACAGAACTTCATTGCAGATGCCCTGTCCAGGCCAGACGTCTCTTTACAACCACCTTCGCCCTCACCATTTACTGTCAACTCTGTGACACTCAGTGAACCTGCATTAACGCCAACTCTCCTGCGAACTGAACAACGCGGTGACATTCACATTCAAAGATCAATAGCCCGTCACCCAACCAAGTTCATATGCCGTCTGTGGGAAGGCTTACCAATTGTTTACTTCACGGGTACGCAGCCCAACAAGCCAGTTCTGCCGATCAGCCTTCAGAGAAAAGTTTTCGATTCAATTCACTCAATTTCTCACCCAGGCAGCCAAGCGACTCTCCGACTTCTTACAGATCGTTTCTGGGGTCACAGACTTAGGCAGAATGTTAAACGATGGGTCTCAGAGTGTGCAATTTGTCAGAAAAACAAGATCACACGACACACTCGTTCCAAGTTGCAATATTTTCGATCAACTTCTTGCCTAGCCATTGTCCACATCGACATAGTTCATCTGACAAATGTTTAAGGTTTCAGTTACATTCTAACTATGCTCGATAGATTTACACGGTGGCCTGTGGCATTACCTCTTGGCACCATTTCTGCAGACGAAGTAACTAACGGTTTTATCTCTGCATGGTAATCCAACTATGGTGTTCCCAATGAGGTCATCACGGACAGAGGCACTTGCTTCTCATCTGATCGTTTCAAAACCACCTTGCGGTACATGGGATGCATCTTACGCCAGACGACTGCCTACCATCCCCAAGCTAATGGCATGGTAGAGAGAGTGCATAGGGAACTCAAAGCAGCTTTAGCATCCTCGTCCATTAATGGCAACTGGGTCGATGCACTACCTTTAGTTCTGCTTGCCATGCGTTCCCGTACTCGTGAATCCATTAAAACGTCTGCGTCACAACTCTTCGTATGGCATGGATCTACGCCTGCCTAGTCAGCTCCCACGTCTACTACCGGCACAAGATGACCCACAAAACGAAGCTACCCGCCTTCGACTTCATTAACTATCAAATATTTTTTAACCTTACGTTATTTTTCGTATTTGTCTCACGTGGCATAAGCAGCTGTTCTTAGCTAACAATTGTGTAGCATTTTTGAACAGTTCTTTGGTATTATGCCATCTCTGAGGCAATGTTCGTGTACATATATTTATGCAGTTACCTTTGATTTTAATGTATATATTTTTACATTATAATGTATTTCTCACACATGACATCACACTGCCTATTTTGGTATGACCAGCTACTTAGAGCTAACGCTTCCGTGTAGCAACACTAAGTAGTGATCAGCTTCATATCATGGTACAGGCCACTTTCAATGCATATCTCAACTTCATCAATTGCACAAAGACCACTCTACAAATGTCATGACCACAACGTTGAGCACTCTAGCTCCTTTGTTCGTATACAAACACATTGACGACGATCCAACCTGCTTAGGTTTTAACTTAAACCTGGCAAATTCAGAGGCGATTTACCTCGAAATCTTCACGGCTGCGGCTCCCCAAACTTACACTGCTCTATTTTGCCTCACGTGGTATGACCGACCACTAGAGCTAACAATTTGTGTAGCAATTCCTAGTGGTTACCTGGCATCATATCATTGTTGAAGCAACCAACAAGCATATTTAAGCCCAGCACTTATGGTTCATCATATTTTTGCTTAACTTGGTTCGAACTCTGTCATGCATTTCTTATCTAGCCTCGCAGAGAGGAATTTTTTTCCTATTTTTTTCAGAGAGGAAAGTGTTGTAACGACACAAATTAATGGCCAACTTATTGCGTAAATTAAATTCAATTTTATTTACGTTGCACCAATGAGAAAAAACGAAACTTGCCGTTTAACCAATAGTGTGCAAGTAGGCATGGCATGCTATTTAAGCACGGCAATTTACCATGCAAGTCAGTTGTTGCAATTGCATACTGCCTTGCGTCACGCGTGTGCGTTCTGTCGGCTGTCAATACCTACGCTGGTGATTTGATAGTTTCACCAACAATTGGCTACATCCGTGACTCATCTTGTTGCGGTATAACCAGCGAGACGAGCCAATTAATTGCAGAACCTGAACAACGTTATCCACATCGTGATTACAACTCAACCACAGGAGTGACAACATCCAGAATCTACCCAAGGCTCTAGGACATCTTCACACTCTTAATAATTCAGGAAAACGCACGACCAGGCCCTCTTAAGGGCCTCCCTATCAGTAACAAATTTCTATTCAGAGCACCTTAACCGAGTTTGTAACGTCGTACGGCATTTACTTGAAGCCGGGGCGTTTACACAAACTATTGTAATGTAAACGTGCGACTTTACAAACTCGGTTAAAGTGTCATAAATAAAGAGTCATTTACTGTTAGGGGCCCTTAACAGAGCCGGTCGTGGTTTTGAGTGTAGAGGCTCCTAACCTATTCGTGTCTGAGAACCCCATTGATGCAAGATCGCTTGCAGTCCTTAAATTTACAGTAGAATCTGATATGCTTATATTTCCATTCGCATTTGCTAAATTCAAATCCGCAATATCTTGTACTAACTTACTTGTGTCCTCAAAATTTAATATCAGCATCCATGTCTGGTTAGTTTAATTATTAAATCGACACTTAATGTTAGGCAATCGCAATGCGAAAACCACCTCACGCAAACTTCCAAACAAATAATCTGGAAGGAGATATACGTGAACAACAGAATATTCAAGTTACCTGTTCCAGAATGTCCCTCCGTGTGCTCCAATGAAAACTCAAGACAGTTTAAGTAGAAATATATTGTGAATATTGATCCGTTTTAATAAAGAAAAGTGTAAAAATAGCAACAGAACCAAAGTAGATACAATCAGTCGAGGAACGTGACACTCGAAAACTGAAAATGGCTGTTGAGGCCCCTAACCTATTCGTGTCTGTAAGCCCCATAGATGCCTAAAATTCACAGTAGAGTCTGATATGCTTATATTATTGCTTGTGTCATTTAAATTCAAGTCCGCTATGTCCTGCACTAACCTACATGTGTCCTCGAATTTAATATCGGTATCCATGATCAAATGTTATAATAATTAAATTGACACTTACTTATGGCAGTCGGAAGGTGAAAGTTGGAAAGCTATATTTTCAGCAATAATCTGTTTTGGTATGTACGTGACCCCCCAATAAAATCAATTATACCTGTTCCAAGGCTCCTCCTCAGTGTTATATTATATCAGAACACAAGGCAAGTGATGGAAGAGTTTATTGTATAATGTTGTAATCGTTTATTATGGAAAGAAATGTTAAAATGCAGCAGACCAAAATTTCAAAACCAGACAGGAAGCGAGATACTCAAAAACTGAAAATAGCGCACAATTTTAAAATCAAGTATTTAAACAAAGAATGTTCTGGAAAATAAAAAAAAATTCTTTTTAAATAAAGTTGTTACAATCAGCTATGGTGGTTTAAATTTATCATTCAAGGTCATTTTATATAAGGCGGAGGATTTAACATCCTCCACCAAAGAATGTTCTGGAAAATAAAAGAAAAATTCTTTTTAAATAAAATTCGTTACAATCAGCCATGGTGGTTTAAATTTATCAGTCAATGTTATTTTACATAAGGCGGAGGATTTAACATCCTCCACATACACCACCTTCTCAAAAAAAGGAACGGCTAATAATAGACGTAATCATAATTCTTCGGCTGACGATGTATTCTTCCAGAACGAGTTGTGCATACTGGCGCCCCTGACGTCGTCATCTCGCCCGGTACAACATTCGCTGGTTCTTCAAAATCATCTGATATCGACAAACAGTTTTCATGCTGTGATTTAGTAGAATAAGATTTTGTTATGACAGACAACGGTTCTTGAGATTACTGAATTTCATTATGTGCCTGCATGATGGGATTGCACACCTCAGATTCGCCCATTGAACTGTCATTCGACGCATCTTTTAATTCGGTCACACCGTCAATCCAGATAAACTGGGGAATACAGCGATCCAACGTAACACAATCCTCAATGCCATTTATTTCTATGATGACATTCTTGTCAGTCATCCTCTTGACCTTGTATGGTCCTTTGTAAAATTGTGTTAGGTAGTTCTTCCTATTCTCATTAGTTATATACACATGCGATGCCGATTTTAAATCTGAGGACACATAGCATTTGGTTTTAGCTTTTCTAGTCTTGGTTGGGGCCAAACGACACATCTTGTCTCTAAGTGCTCCTACAAACCAATCTACATAACTAGAAGCCCAATCAAGACTACTTGGAGTTTCTATTAGAAGATCTCCAGGCAACCTTAATGGTTCTCCATAAACCAATTCTGCTATGGAAGTTCCTAATTGTGCCCTATATCTGTTGCGCATGGCGAGTAGTACTATAGGAAGATCGTGTATCCAGCTTGTTCCACTAGTACACCCTAATGCAGCTTTCAGTTCACGATGTAGCCTTTCTTCCATCCCATTCGCTCGTGGGTTATATGCGCTAGTATGTATTACATTGGTTCCCATGATGTTGAGGGATCTTACGAAAAGCTCTGACATAAATTGACTACCACGATCACTAGTGACCTTTTCCGGAACACCATAACGCGATATCCAATTATGTAGAAACGCGAACAAACATCTCGCGCTGTCATGTCTTTTAAAATCGCCACTTCAAATTGACGACTAAATCTATCTACCATAGTCAGCAATTATTTATTTCCGTTTACCTCTGGCATCTCAACAATGTCTATGTGTACGTGTCTGAACCGTCCATTTGGTATTCAAATGTTCTTTATCTCGGTTTTGGTATGTCTCCACACCTTACACGTTTGACACTTGACACAGGCTCTTACCCATACCCGTATGTCTTTAGACATATGCGGCCATACGTATCTGCCGTTGATCAATCGAATGGTGGCTTTAATTGATGGATGACCCATGTCATGCAACACTTGGATAATCTTGGCCCGTAATTCCAATGGAACATATGGTAGTGGTTGACTTCTAGATGTTTCGCATAACAACCACTTGCCACTTTTGAGCTTACAAACATATCCTGGTCTTTTGGATAATACTAATGTAAAGGGATCCGATCCTTGCGCTTCCTCGATTTGACTAACGAAATCGTTCATTGATTCATCTAAATTTTTTAATGGACCTTGAAATATCAGCTCGACATCAGCTTCATTCGGTCGGCTAAGTGCATCGGCCACCACATTCTCCTTACCAGCAATATGAGACACAGTGAAATCGAACTCGGCTAACCGTGTTATTTGGGAATTTACTCTACGAGAGTAATTAAGCCTAGCTGTCTTACCAAGTATGCTAATCAATGGCTTATGATCGGTCAATAACTTAAACTTGTGACCATCTAAGTAATGCTCGAATTGTATCACTGCTTTTCAGGCAATGCCATCCATGCTGCAACAAATTTCTCCATAGGATTCACGATATTGTAAACACTAAATATCCTTTGGGCATGTCCTACCCAACTTGAATGTTATTCTGACTTATACTGTGGTAGACTTAATATTTTTGGACTGGCGTGGTCGCCAAATTTTGTTGAGGCCCCTAACCTATTCGTGTCTGTAAGCCCCATAGATGCCAAATCGCTGGAAGTCCTAAAGTTCACAGTAGAGACTGATATGCTTATATTATTGCTTGTGTCATTTAAATTCAAGTCCGCTATGTCCTGCACTAACCTACATGTGTCCTCATATTTAATATCGGTATCCATGATCAAATGTTATAATAATTAAATTGACACTTACTTATGGCAGTCGGAAGGTGAAAGTTGGAAAGCTATATTTTCAGCAATAATCTGTTTTGGTATGTACGTGACCCCCCAATAAAATCAATTATACCTGTTCCAAGGCTCCTCCTCAGTGTTATTTTATATCAGAACACAAGGCAAGTGATGGAAGAGTTTATTGTATAATGTTGTAATCGTTTATTATGGAAAGAAATGTTAAAATGCAGCAGACCAAAATTTCAATACCAGACAGGAAGCGAGATACTCAAAAACTGAAAATAGCGCACAATTTTAAAAATCAAGTGTTTAAACAAAGAATGTTCTGGAAAATAAAAATAAAAAATTCTTTTTAAATAAAGTTGTTACAATCAGCTATGGTGGTTTAAATTTATCATTCAAGGTCATTTTATATAAGGCGGAGGATTTAACATCCTTCACATGGCACACAATTCAAAGTCAAGTATTTAAACAAAGAATGTTCTGGAAGATAAAAGAAAAAAGTCTTTTTAAATAAAATTCGTTACAATCAGCCATGGTGGTTCAAATTTATCAGTTAATCTTACTTTACATTTGGCGGAGGATTTATCTTCCTCCACATACACCACCTTTTAAAAAAACGGCTAGTAATAGACGTAATGAAGATTCTACGCTGACGTGGCACTCTTCCAGAACTAGTTGTGCATAATGGCGCCCCTGAAGTCGTAATTTGGCCCGGTACAGTTTTCACTGGTTCTTCGGTATCATCTGGTATAGCCAAACAGTTTTCAGGTTGTAAACTGGTAGAATAAGATTTTGCTATATTAGACTACGCGCTTTCTGAGTTCTGCACTTCATTATGTGCCTGTATGTTGGGATTGTACACATCAGATTCGCCCATAGAACGACGGTCATTCAACGCATCTGTTAATTCAGTCATACCAGATAAACTGGAGAATGCAACGATCCAACGTAACGCAATCCTCAATGCCATTTATCTCTATCATGACATTCTTTTCAGTCATCCTCTTGACCTTGTATGGAACTTTATAAAATGGTGTCAGGAAATTCTTCCTATTTTCATTAGATACATACACATGCGAAGCCGATCTTAGATCAGAGGACACATAGCATTTGGTTTTGGTTTTTCTAGTCTTGGTCGGAGCCAAACGACACATCTTATCTCTAAGTGCTCCTACGAACCAATCTACATAACTAGAAGCCCAATCAAGACTACTTGGAGTTTCTATTAGAAGATCTCCAGGCAACTTTAATGGTTCTCATTAAACCAGTTCTGCAATTGAAGTACCTAATTGTGCCCTATATCTGTTGCGCATGGCGAGTAGTACTATATGAAGATCGTGTATCCACCTTGTTCCACTTGTACACCTTAATGCAGCTTTCAGTTTACGATGCAGCCTTTCTACCATCCCATTTGCTCTTGGGTTGTACGCACCAGTATGCAATACAGTTGTTCCCATGATATTGAAAGATCTTACGAAAAGCTAGGACATAAATTTACTACCGCGATAACTAGTGATCTTTTCCGGAACACCATAGCGCAATATCCAATTATGTAGAAACGCGAACAAGACTTCTTGCGCTGTCATGTCTTTTAAAATCACCACTTCGAATTGACGACTAATCTATCTACCATGGTTAGCAAATATTTGTTACCATTTACCTCAGGCATCTCGACAATGTCTATATGGACGTGTCTGGACCGTCCAATTGGTATCCCAATATTCTTTATCTCGGTTCTTGTTTGTCTCTACACATTACACATTTGACACTCGGCATAGGCTGTTACCCATATCCGTATGTCTTTAGACATGTGTGGCCATACGTATCTGTAGTTAATCAATCGAATGGTGGCTTTAATGGATGGATGTCCCATATCATTTAACACTTGGATAATCATGTCCCGTAACTCCAACGGCACATATGGTCGTGGTTGACTTCTAGACGTTTCCACAACCACCACTTGCCACTTATGAGCTTACGAACATATCCTGGCCTTTTGGACAAAAATAACGTAAAGGGATCCGAACCTTGCGCTTCCTCGATTTGACTAACTAAATCATGCATAGAATTATCTAAAATCTTCAACGGACCTTGAAATATCAGCTCGACATTGGCTTCATTCGGTCTGCTAAGTGCATCGGCTACCACATTCTCCTTACCGGCAGAATGAGACACAGTGAAATTAAACTCTGCTAACCGGGTTATTTGGGAATTTTCTCTACCAGAGTAATTAAGCCTAGCTGTTTTACCAAATATGCTGCTCAACGGCTTATGATTGTTCAATAACTTAAACTTATGACCGTCTAAGTAATGCTCGAAGTGTAGCACTGCGGCATACACTGCTAGAAGCTTTTTACCAAACGTATCATAACATTTCTCTCGATCATTAAGCTTACGGCTATAAAACCCAATCGGTCTTACTATATCCTGCTCTCTTTGCCGTTGCACTGCCCCTATAGCAACATCTGAGGCATCTGTGATTAGCTCGAAAGGTTTCTCCCAATCTACAGGTGCTAATGTGGTTATGTCACTTATCATTTCCTTGGCCTTTGGAATCTTTCTCGGTCTTTTGGACTCAAGTTTATAGGCCAAGACTTCTTGATCGTGCTCTTTTCACGAGTGAGATGGCGTGTTAACGATCCTAGAATTAAGGCTAGACCCCTTGGTAGCAAAACACTGCCTTCATTTTCTTGATGTACGAGTATTCTTTTATTTTTCACAATTTTGTTTTAATCGCAGTGAAGACAAAGCCATGGATTGTCCTGAGGCACTTTCTCCTCTTTCTCTCACAGAGCGTCGAATTCTTCAAAGCAGCCTGTGTCTTTTTCGCCGACTTTCGCATTGCGACCTACCCACTTTTTTCAACTGAACGCTGTAAAGCGATCGTCGGGCTCGAACGCAATCAAGAAAGAGGAATTCTTTCAAAATGGATTTCGAAAGAGAAGCCAGCTGACTGACCTGCCAAATGACCATCAGCTACATGAGACCATGGTATGATTTTTTACAAAAACATGTGAATTATATAAATTGTAAAAATTGAGCATTCAAAATGTCTCATACTAAGACGGTAGTTGGTCAATCTTGAAATCTTGTGGGCGATGTGCGTCAAATCCAGTTTTATTAGCTTTCAAATAAATTACATACCTGCATGCATACAAAAACGAATATCGCGCATCTTGAGTTACAGAGGAGCCTTTGTCGGTAAGGCAGTATTAACCTGACCTCTCTACAAAGCGCTGTTCGCTGCTAGGCTCGGACAGTCTTCTTCTCATTCAAGTGTCTCTTGAAGAGGATACAGTGCAGTGCGATTAAGTTGACGATATCGCACATCATGGTGTCCCGTCAAGAGATGGTTGGTCTATCCATCCTGCCTTCCCTTCCATACACTGCTGATTTGGCAGGCAGCATATGAAATTCGCCTCAAACAATGCCCCAAACCTGTGCAATGGAAGTCTAAAAACAACACTCCATGCTGATAGGCTCTAAAATGGCAGCTGCAAAGCACTAGTCGTCTTTTTTATTTGTCCGTCAGGGTAACGCCTACTGATGCCTAGCTAGCGGTGCACCAATTTGCGAAGCAAATAATTTCGATTGCTGCCTTACACGATTGTTGTCTATCTATTGGTGAGCCTTACTTTTGGCATCATGATGATGATGATGATGATGATGACGATGATCTAAATGTTATTGAGTCTTAACCGTATCTTATTCACCAAATTGTGCGACATAAGATTGAGACATCGGTGGAACATATTTCTCGTGGGCTTGTCCGAGGTCTAGGTTGATTGGACACGCCTTGCAATGTGGACCTGATTCCCTTCTTGTTAAATCTTCAATTGCTTCTCGGGTGCGGGTTGGTGTCTCGGCTGTGTGGCAGTGACGCATCAGTTTTGCAAATTGCGGTGCATTGCAGTTTCTATTGCAGCAAGTTATTATTTTCCTTAATCAAGACTGTGGTACTTTGTAAAAATCGATGTGTGTTCTCTGTTTGTAGGCAGTTTGAATGTTGAGTTTCGTTGCACAGTGCTGTTCTTCTTGTTGTTGGTTTGACCGACCGCATTTGTCTTGTGCCGGACAATTGACAGCACTTGTAGTTCGGTAAAATATCGAATCCTCTACAGTTGCGGGTGCACCGAATCTATTTGGCCTTGATTGATGGGTTCTCACTTGTTCCTTCATTTTGAAGCCCTCCATCAGCTGCTTGTCTGAAAATGACATTGGGACACCATTTTCCACTGTATTTTTTCCGAATTTTCGGGACTTCATTTCCAGTCCCATCTTCAGGGTTGACACCATACGCACAGGAAAAAAACCAACTAGTGTCAATTTTGTTATCCTCATTCAAGACAGATCTATTTATCTTTAATTTATCTTTTCATTGTCTCTCCCAATATCCGGTCTTCATACCTGTGCGTATGGTGTCAACCCTGAAGATGGGACTGGAAATTAGGTGCCGAAATTTAAGAAAGAGAAGAGTGGGAAATCAAGGCCAATAATCGGCGCACCTGAAAATGTACAGGATTCAAGATTTTATTGACATATTAGGCAGCTTGTCAATGTCTTGCGGTGATTTCCAATTTAATCTGCAATTTTTAGGCACCTCACGACAAACCAAATGAGAATGTAGTTTTGTAAATACATTACATTAAATTCTTCAGGTGGCAGAGTCCGGTGCGCCTGTCGTTGAGAGGGAAGATGTCGATCTAACTGCGCATCACTCCTTGCTGCCCTGTGTACTTGTGAACCTGTCGCTACGAACACTGGTAAATGTGACCTACTCCGTCGTGTCTACCACACCTTCCGCGTCTGTTCTTTCGACAACGGAGAACGTCGCCACGACGCCGAACAAAAGGTTTTGCTCTTTATGCTTTCCTCCTGACTCTATTCTTTTCATTAACTGTTAGACAATCATCCACCAGATTTTCCTGTTTGGAGTGATTTCGCTTGGATGCCTTGATTTTGCACGGGCCGCTCATTTAATCATTTGTTGAACGATTTTAGGCATGGAGTTTCTAATGCCTTGACTCTTCTACCTTTGTGTTTGTGCGCTCTGTCAAACGCAAATTGACGCATTGCTGTCATTATCAATAAAAGTAATACGTCGACGTTTGAAAACTGATGCCTTGCTGCCGCATAACTGTGTTAGATAAAATCAAGTAAGAACTGTGTTTTGATTACAAAGGAGAAAATAATTCTGATTTAGGATAAGGTGGGTCTAACTCCATACCAAAAATCGGCAGGGAAAGTAAGCTTCATTGTGAGGTAACATCAACAGTGAAGCCACCCTTTGGAATTAACACCCGGCCTCATCTTATTCTGAAGCAGACTCGCCCAGGTTCGAGCCTTGTCCGCGGCAAACTTTGGCCAATACGTAATGAGTTACCAATAAGGACGAAACCGGTCTACTGGATGAGGGGACACCACTTGTACCAAATTCCTAAGAAACTCCATGAAATATCAATTGAGCCGGCTTATCCTCCAAAAGGAGTCAGCCGCAGTAAAGTAAAGAAAGACTGGATGAATTGCCTTTTCCACATTGTACAATGCTTAGTCTACACTGACAAATGTATGTGCTTAGTGGATTAGGTGTTTATATCTAGATCGCAACTTTGATTAAATTAATCCAAAGGAACGATCGGTCAAAGATAAGGAGGAGCCCCGAAGAACCACACTCCGAAAGGAATATATATATGATGGATATATAGATATATATATTAAAAATGTAGGCAGAACCCACATGGATGCTCACATGCTTAGCTATAAATAAATAATATATAGCGTGTGGAATTATATATAAATGGATGTTTTTATAAGAAGTGAATATATATATATATATATATATATAATTATAAATAAGTAAATAAATAAAATTTAAACAAATATAAAATAATACTAATTTATTATATAGGTATATACATGATTTCGACACAGATATTTTAATGGAGAAACTAATTTATATAGGATATGAGCATTAATGTGTATTTGGTTGAGAGCCGATTTCGTTAGTGTAGACTCCGTATTCGGTCTTGTCAAAAACGAAAATAATACTGTACATTCTTTCAACAGTTTTATTAATCTCTCTCTCGGTCTATAACCGATTGCAAGCTGGATGGGATTAGGTAAACTGGGGGCATGTGAGGATTACTGCAATATTGAAATCAAAATTTTGTTGATCTTTCTGTGCGTCCGGAAGGGAAATTAAACTATAGACATCATTGATAGGCGTGTATGACAATCCATTAGGTGTGCTTATAATTATTCAATAAAAATGTCACTTTAGTGAAATACACATGTTTATAGGTGGTTGTGTATGCGGAGGGGGACAAGGATAAGTTTTTGTATACATTTCAGTATTAGAGACTAGGTATGAAGACCAGATATTAGGAAGACAGTTAAATACTGTTTGTTGCGAAGAGCTAATATATATGCAAGTATGTATTAGGTGTTGCGAACAGACAATTAGAAAAAAACATTTGGAATTTAAATACATATAAATATATCTGTCTTGAATGAGGATACCACATTTGCCACATGTTGTGTTTTATTCCTGTGCGTATTGTGTCAACCCTGAAGATGAGACTGGAAATTCGGTCTCGAAAATTAGGTGAAAGAACAATGTAAAATCTTGTTCCTACGTCATTTTCAGACAATCAGCTAATGGAAGGCTTAAAAAAGAAGGGACAAGTGAGAACCCATCAATTGAGGCCAAAAATTACATCACCTGAAAATGATGAAAATTCTAGATTTTACCGACCTAAGAGTGCTATCAATTGTCCCGCACAAGAAAAATGCGGTCAAATCCACAACATGAGTATTAGTTTAGAAGGTCAATTCGGAAAATCATATAAACACCTTAATATGATGAGAATGATTAACCAGACGTAAACTGTTGTCTACCTGCACTAATACAGCAACAACGTTAAAAACATGTAACGGTTGTGCATTTCAGACAACGGATATTGAATGCCTGTACGCGCCCAAAATCTCTCCAGACCGTACTCTCTCTCTCTCTCTCTGACATTTGTCCTGCAGTTTTAGCTTGGACGTAATCATTGAGAAAGATCTTTAACTTTCCATACCGTACTCTCTCTCTCTCTCTCTGACATGCCCTGCAGTTTTAGCTTGGACGTAATCATTGAGAAAGATCTTTAACTTTCCATACCGTACTCTCTCTCTCTCTGACATGCCCTGCTGGTTTAGCTTGGACGTAATCATTGAGAAAGATCTTTAACTTTCCATACCGTACTCTCTCTCTCGTACTCTCTCTCTCTCTCTCTGACATGCCCTGCAGTTTTAGCTTGGACGTAATCATTGAGAAAGATCTTTAACTTTCCATACCGTACTCTCTAGACCTCTCTCTCTCTCTCTGACATGCCCTGCAGTTTTAGCTTGGACGTAATCATTGAGAAAGATCTTTAACTTTCCATACCGTACTCTCTCTCTCTCTGACATGCCCTGCAGTTTTAGCTTGGACGTAATCATTGAGAAGGATCTTTAACTTTCTATACGCGTACTCTCTCTCTCTCTGACATGCCCTGCAGGTTTAGCTTGGACGTAATCATTGAGAAGGATCTTTAACTTTCCATACCGTACTCTCTCTCTCGCTCTCTCTCTCTGACATGCCCTGCAGTTTTAGCTTGGACGTAATCATTGAGAAGGATCTTTAACTTTCCATACCTTACTCTCTAGACCATACTCTCTCTCTCTCTCTCTCTGACATGCCCTGCAGTTTTAGCTTGGACGTAATCATTGAGAAAGATCTTTAACTTTCCATACCGTACTCTCTCTCTCCCTCTGACATGCCCTGCTGGTTTAGCTTGTACGTAATCATTGAGAAGGAGCTTTAACTTTCTATACCGTACTCTCTCTCTCTGACATGCCCTGCAGGTTTAGCTTGGACGTAATCATTGAGAAAGATCTTTAACTTTCCATACCGTACTCTCTCTCTCTCTGACATGCCCTGCAGTTTTAGCTTGGACGTAATCATTGAGAAAGATCTTTAACTTTCCATACCGTACTCTCTCTCTCTCTCTGACATGCCCTGCAGTTTTAGCTTGGACGTAATCATTGAGAAAGATCTTTAACTTTCCATACCGTACTCTCTCTCTCTCTCTCTCTCTGGCATGCCCTGCAGTTTTAGCTTGGACGTAATCATTGAGAAAGATCTTTAACTTTCCATACCGTACTCTCTCTCTCTCTGACATGCCCTGCAGTTTTAGCTTGGACGTAATCATTGAGAAAGATCTTTAACTTTCCATACCGTACTCTCTCTCTCTCTCTCTCTGACATGCCCTGCAGTTTTAGCTTGAACGTAATCATTGAGAAAGATCTTTAACTTTCCATACCGTACCCTCTCTCTCTGACATGCCCTGCAGTTTTAGCTTGGACGTAATCATTGCGAAAGATCTTTAACTTTCCATGCCGTACTCTCTCTCCCTCTGTCTCTCTCTGACATGCCCTGCAGGATTAATACAGAAATAATAACAGTTTACATGAAAACACAATCCATCATTTATTGAAAATGTAAGACTTTTATAATCCAGTAGACTTTTAGAGTTAATCACATTTTTATTGATGACCAAATGTAAATATTGTCAAAAATAGTTTAAAGAAGGGAGAATCACTCGTCCACAATGATGAACTAACATACGAATATAGGCAGTATTACAATATCTAAAAGTACGAACATCAATAAAATAAAATATTGTTGTGCACGACTAGAATAAATTTGCTCTAAACAAACGAGACTGACAAACTGGAAATAGTGTTTTTCAGATATAAGAATAACGTGACTGATAAATTATATTGTTTGTAAAATGAGCTAAACAGGAAGAGGTTGCCCGTAGCCATAGAAATTCGAACTAGGCTACGGTGGACAGAAGCTAGTTATTCCAGGAATGGTAGCGTGAGCCTTGCTGGGTGCCAAGGGACACAGCCATCATCCTGTTTCATGTGAAATGTCGGTTTTCGTCTAATCATGGGAAATGTTTCACTGATACATATGAATACCTCCACCAGAAAATTTTGGCCTTCTCCCGCCTCCAGATTTTCTAGGACGCACAGTTGTCCACTGATATGGTTGTTGACCATAAAGGCTATCCGTTGGTATGTCAACGTCTCTATCAGCTAATACTGCAAATTTTTCAGGGTTATCCTTTCCAATGTTAGGCCGAGAATGAGGTACACCAGCTGCTGAAGATGGAGGACACGACTCTAAGCTAGTATATATTCTATTGGATAAGATATTTTACTTAAATTTGGTGGCCTGGTTTGTCGCTGCTCGCAAACTGGTTTCACAGAGCAGGTTATGCTTGGAGGTTTGAGTGGACGCTGACCAAGAAAAGTTCTAACCCTAGCAGAATAACTTTCTTTGTATTTGCTTGTATATTTGTGACAATTTTGCACACTTTCAGAACATGTTGATTCCTCTCTACTGTTACTTATGGTTTCACTTCAATCTTCCGATGTATTAAAAAAATTGTACAAATATTCGGCTCCATATTTATTCAATGTTTCTTTAAATTGTTTTCTCTTCGCCGGCATAGCTAAAAGGTCTTCTTTACCAATCAGAATTTCCCAAGTAATTCCACTTTCATTAAATTTACGAGACAGTATTTCTGAGTTAACTTCTTCCTGAGCAGCTCGCCCAAAGCATGCACCAACTAATTCCACAACAGCCCACGGGTCAAGCTGTTCACGCAGTGGAGTAACGATTTCACATATCCAGTATAAGCCATCAGTTCGATCTTCAGTAATGTTCATCGAAAGTAAACGTGATAAGATATGGCCTGTGTTTGCCCAGATCTGCGGACAGTCTTCGTACAATTCATCCTGAATACTGATTTCAATGAATTTCTTAATTCTAAAAACAAATAGAAAGTCAATAAATACATGAGCAAACTCGCAGACTTTAAAACGCACAATATATAATCAAAATATCATATCACGCTTACGTGCATCAATTGAGATTTATATGCGTGAAAATACGAAGAACCCAAGCTATGTGGACGCTCAAACTATGCATAGTGATATATTTGAGTGAAGGCTGATTTTTTCTTTCAGAATAGGTATGCGGATGCACTATTTATTATATTAAGGTGCAAGTATTAAATGGTTTACTTAGATGTATATATGAAGTATATGAAGTGCACATGTGTGCGGTAGATAGGGAACTCCGTGAGGCGCAGGGATTTACGCAACATTTGTAGTTGGTATTGCTCAGGTTAAATCGGTGTTATGCACAACTAATTACGCGGAAATTCACATAACGAAAACAAACTTATTATATGCAGCGCGACAGCCGATGCCATATAAAGTCAAGGTGCTTATTATTCACGGGTATGTGTTTGTTTTTAACGGCGCTGTCTGTACTGGCTTAGGCTACATGTTATACATATATCTTTCATGTTAATAAGTACATATGAACGATTACATGGTATAGTAAACCAATCAAATATTAAGCGTTTTGCTCCAATTACCCAGACACGATTGCAGGAATATTTAACAAACTAAGGTTAAACAGTTTTTCGATTATTTTGCCTATAATGTCCAGCTTGGCGGTTTTGTATGTATATTTCGGTAGAAGAATCCAGATGAAAACTGCTGCGGATGATTTCTCTTCACCAACTGTCGTAACAAGTATTTCGTCATCTGGAACAAAAACATGAACAAAATTAAAATCTCATTTATGCACGTGTTTTTTGCTTAATGATTACTCGCCTCAAACGAAATATATTTTGTTACAAAATTTAAACCGGCAGACAATGTAATTGTTTTAATCATGTTTGCTAGCTTGATATAAACACCAACCTATTATATTTAACAAGTCTCGCAACAAAGCGAAATTAACTTCAGTCACACGTACTGGCGCGTTTCGAACTTCCATGATCGCAATCAAAGAGCAATAGCAAATGGACTAACGCGGATCAAATCGCAAGTCATATATACAAAACATTCGATTACGGTTCACTGACTATGAATTGTAGCAGTTAATAAAGTTTAAGCCAAAATCAAGGCCCACAAATTAATTTATAGACAATATGAAAAATAAATTTTCACATTTCTTTCATGTGAAAATATAATTGAGCTTCATCTTAATGATTATATTAATACAGCGACAAAAAATTTCGAAATATAAACCAACTTGGCAAAAGAAATTTAAAAAAATCTATATCCAATACAATTAATTTAAAATTTCAGCCAAAGTAATACCTCGGACACCTGATTTAAAGGTTTTAAATAATCTCGTTGCTTTGTCATTGTTTTTTACTCAGTTGAGTTCTTCAGCGCCTGCACAGTTTTTGGCTTAGAAAATCCTGTTTGCAAATGGAAGCTGTAGATATTTGGTTAAACAAATGTATGTTTTTAATGATTCGCGGCGTGGTAGAAATAGAGATATCGCGTAAAATGTTTCCGCCAAGAGATTTTGGAGAAGTAGCTATTTGGTTCTAGCAAAGAAACTTTCATCTGCACGGGCCGTCCTGTAAAATTGCAAACTAAAAATAAATCGTGTTTACCACACAATCTATGATTCTGCAGAATACCTTAAGAATAGTTTCCATCTTATGTTAAATATCACTAAAATTAATATCTCATTTTAATCATGTCATCATTCACTTCATTATATTGTAACACGCGGCTCCGTGTTACAACCCAACGAAGGTCAATTTTACAAACGCTGTGCTCTTTAAGGTCAAATATTCTAACTCTGTCCTTAAACAATATTTCTCTTAGCTGTGATTTTAGGAACAATCTCTTTTAGTCTCAAGCAGTTTTAATCGATATTTCTTGAACTGCAATTTTATTTGTAATTAATAGTGTTTTATAAAATAGACAGAACCGCGCGCGATCCGAGAGGATCACGCGGTGGACTATTGTATCACAGTGAATTTATCTCACTTTATTATATTATTCATTACTATGAAAATGATTGATCGTTTACTAAAGAAAGCAAAGAACGATAAATTTGTGAGTTGTTTGTCATTTAAATTTTAAACGGTTTCCATGGTCAATTTTAAAGATAACTTTCAAGGTTAACCCCATCAACATCATCATGTATTCTTTGAGTTTTTGTCATAAAAGTTTTTAAACGGTTTACACAAAACATGTTCCTTTATAAACATAAATAATTTTACTAGACTCATATTATCATGTATCTTTAATCGTCTGACTACTCATTACAATCCAGACATTTGTGTAACAATAACCACTTGTGTATAAAACATTTTACTTTATAAACATAAATCATTTTACTATGTTCATATTATCATGTATTTTCAATCATATGACTATATTCATGCCAATCCAGACATTTGTGCTAAACATTTCGCTTTATAGACATAAATCACTTTATATTTATATGTGCTACATTGTGTGGAATATATACATGAAACCTTTCTTCGGCCTTCTAATATTAACCATCTGAAAAGGAACAGACTGATTGGATGCTCGGGTAGTAATAATAGCAACCATTGATAAGTAGTAGGGGTACAAAATCAGGAACGAGATAGCAACAGCGAAAAGTACCCCTACAATATAATATTAATGCATTCC
This sequence comes from Eudiplozoon nipponicum, assembly GCA_029291075.1. Taxonomy (NCBI): domain Eukaryota; kingdom Metazoa; phylum Platyhelminthes; class Monogenea; order Mazocraeidea; family Diplozoidae; genus Eudiplozoon; species Eudiplozoon nipponicum. The sequence continues at coordinate 9,422 of JAQBSW010008360.1, read as the reverse complement.
TGTATGTGGAGAGCTATAATATGCAGTTGCGTATTAAGTATTACGTATCTGGCAGCAACTTAGTTCAGTTATGACCATACTGATTAACCGAATTCAGCATGAACATGCACACACTTTATACCAATTAATAAATCTTTACGTTATTTTAATTTTAAAAAGTATAAAAGTTTTAAGTATAGAAATGACTAATTTATGTGTGCGATTAATTCATTCATTCAACATTCAGTAAAGTTACCCAAAACTAGGCGCTCCGCAAAACTTTTTTTAAATAGGAGGGCGTAAATTTCATAGTTATAATCTGATAGGCGTGAGAATACAAAAATATGAAGTTATACACACGAGAAAGCATTTCTCTGCAAAATCTCGACAAGACAATTGAAAATATATAAACTAGTGAAAAATTAATTTTATATTCTTAAGTGTCACTTTCCTAATTTGAAATCATGGGGATGAGGAATTGGAGAAGCTTTTGTAATTAGCTAATCAACAAGTAGAATTAAAATTTACATTGGGTGCAGAAATAAAAGAATTTTAATTTATGAATGTCAAATTAAAACGAAAGAGTCAGATATTGGAATTAAAAATATTTACACGAAGGTAGCTATTTGAGGTTTATCCTCAATTTATTTTTCAATCAATTATATGTGAAGAAGATAAGAAACCTAAAATCTATGCTCTTATGAAATTTTAAAATTGTGGATTTCAAATAAATCGACAAATAAAATTAAAGAAATTGAAAGAAATATTTTGGATTTATTGTGATCTTATCAAATTAATTGAGAAAATCGTTAACGAAATACTATGGAGATTTAATCTAAAGATAAGCCTAGCAGGAAGGGTAAGGTATTTATAAAATCAAATGGAGATAAGCAAAGAATGCTGGTTTTACCAGATTCAGGGTTGAGTAAAAATAAGAACATTAAAATGTAAGTACAACATAAGAAAAGTATAAGAACTGTCATTTATAAAGGCAATAAGCGTTCGCATCAAAAAGAAAAAAATAGAACACATCAACACATCAAGGGTATATGAGACTGCAAACTCAGTTATAACGGTATAATAAAGCTTCCAATAAAGGAACTTTGAGGGGAACTTAAAACATTATGCAATTATGAACTTATCTACGATTGTACCTAACCAGGCACAAAATGGAGACAAGACATCAGATAAACTGGGATGGCTGTGAGCGGATTTCATCATCTAATCAAAACAGATTAATCAGGAAGATTAGGGAATTAACTGAAATAAGTCAGGAATGAATGCAATAAATGTGACGTCTACGCACAAATATTCAGGCCCCATGTTTAGTGACGCCTACTCGAAAGGTAGGAAACTTGGATTGGAGGAATCAATGAACAATAAATAAGAATAAGAATTAAAAAATATTCTGAACTTTCTATGCAACAGAAAAGTTATTAAATAAACCGAGACATCACAGATAGGCATAAATGTGAATCAATATGGTTTGCTTATACTCATTCCATCAATATCAATTTAGATTGGAATACATTTATTTGTGCAAAGGTTTTTTGTGGTAGAATGTGTTTATTTACTTGGATAAATGTGTGTATAGAAAAATAGTTATTAAGACCGATATTGTGTCAGCTATAAATCAATACTTTTGGAAGTATAATAAATATAAATATATTTCTTGAATGAGGACATCACATTTTCAAGACGATTGTTTCTGAGAATACGTTGCCAACCCTGACGATGTTACTGGATATGACAAAGCTAGAAAACTATTTTTTCACCAGCAACGTCAGAAAGACTAATTGTGGACTGCTTTAGAGTGACGGGACAAGTGAGAACCCATCAATCAATTACCAAACCGATGAAGAATACACTTTATGATTAAAAATGGTGTGAAACATGGTGATAGGGCAATGGCTAGCTGTTGACGAAGCAAATACACTAAAATATTTCTATTTGAGCAAATATGTCGATTTCACCAAAGCCAAATATAATGTTACTTCAAACGAAAAGATTTAAATTTATTTATATTCACTCGTCAGCAGTTTCTATTGTGAAGAATATCTACCTATAAAAATCGGTGAAATTTTAGAATGGACGTGAATATTTTTGGCTGGATCTAGAAAATGATCAACTTGAAGTATTCGATTTACTATTGTTCAATTCTTGTTAGAAAGTACTCCAAAGTAAGCTCAAAGGTAAGCCAAGTGGAAAAATTTAACATGCCTGAATGGAAAAGGCACTCTGATCGATTTCAAGTAGTGCGTACATCCTATTTGTTATTTAAATCTCAAATTGATATTATACCATGTTTTCGACTTACTGTCATTCATTTTTAAACCATGCAATGAATTGACATCAATCTGACCCAAGAGATTAGCAGAAATCACACCAGTAGATTCTCCGCGAGTATCACTATTATTACCATACTGTTTAATCGCACCAGTTGCAGAATTAGATCCGGATAAGACAGTAGACTTGTTCGTCAGTTGAACTTTGGATTTTCGCATCAATTTCTTTATTAGCATTTGCTTGAATCTCCTATGCAAAAGAGAAAATAGAAGTAACATTGTAATAAAACACATGCAAGTATAGCGTTGAAGCATTAGAGAAAACAAATAATAATCTTCAGTTCGCACATATCAGTGCCCTCGACACGTAGAGACCAATGTTCTACTGCAATATGAAGAAATAATGCATAAGACACTGAAGCCTATTTGGTTGCATCAATTAGGTCTAAGTTTATGTTTATTAAGATAATATGCCACTTTAGACTAAGTAAAACCTACTCGTTGTTTTAACTAAAGATGCTGGAGACTAGCTTAATTTAGGAGATAAAGATCCCGAGACTTGAAGGGACATACGATGATCGTGTCACTGTAGCATACATACTAATGATATAAGGGCAACAAACATGGCTTTGTTGCTTGAAAAGAAATCATAACTTGCCTACAAAAAACTTGTTGGTTATCTATAATAATTAAGCTTTTTGACGTAAGTACCCTATAATTATACCTATTATTCCACAATATACTATAACTTTTCATTATAAATTATCCTTAAGAACACAGTTATGTAAAAGCTTCATAGATGCATGCCAGGTTCAATACTCAAACTTACTTTGAAATGTGTTTTAAATAGCTCCTGTGACATCCGGATAAGAGTTCTGTCAAAAGATGTGTCTTCAACTCTAATCTAGAATATGGGGATTAAAAAGCAATTAGTTTCATTGAGAAAATAGTAATATAATTTAGAATCCGTATAACAATACACTATATCAACTATTCCTTCAAACTGTATTAGTTCTCATAAGTCTTAAATTTTCAGGTAGCCCCAGATATACCGAGGAAAAATTAAGAAAATCTCTCATTAGTCACGAATAAGTGAAAGCAAACGTTCACAGTAAACTTATAGCAAATTTGATTTTGATGCAGTTTGTGTTTATATATTTTAGCGTGTTTATATATATATATATATATATATATATATATATATATATATATATTATAGATTTATTGCTTAAATTGTCTAACGATCTGTCATCATTACTCTACTGAATTGTGTAATTCACTTTCAAATACGTCATGCACGGACACAAAGTTGCCAAAATAACTTTAAATTCTCATCTTCTAAAGTCCACATGATTCACATTACCGATTAATAATTTATTGGTCACAATTTTACTCATCGGTAGATGTTCCTACTTTTGAATTTTATCTTGATATTTCCAAACTTTCGGTCAGATGGCCTTGGGTGAAAAATACAAAATAGATTTTTTAACATTCAATTATTTTGCTAGCTTATTAATCAACAATTTGTCATAAAAATCCAAAAACCAGGGGATTATTTTTGCGAAAATTATTAAACAAACAAAACTCACTACTTTCAACTTTACCTCTAGCTCAGCGTACAAGTGACAAAATTTCTTTTGGCTAGTAGCCTAAAATAAAAGAATATCATTAGTAAATTAGATACATAAGGACTGCTAGAAATCTTATGATTTAAACATACCACTTTAAGTACAGACTTTGCTAACGTTTGCACATCGTCATTTTTTTTAATTTCAAGTGCAACAATTCCAGAGAATATACTGTTCAAATTGCTTTCTGTAACTCGATTAAGCAAGGCCATTATCTTCCGTTGAATGTCTAAATTTTTTGCTCCACCTTTGATACAGGAAGGTGTAAATGCATTCTCAACGCTTCTTACTTGAGTAAGCGATGTCAGAACTATAGTTTTCTGATAATGTCCATTGTCAAGATTTTGCTAAAATAAAATAAAAATAAAACTTACTTTCCTGGTAGGGAATAACGAGAGCAATTTTTCTCTGCTATTTTGCTGCCGGTGTATAAATTTATCACTAGATTTTCCGTCGTCTTCTGTTGCATCAACGACTTTATTCTTATATATTGCTTCGTCAATTTCAATGCAATCACCATCATCAGTCTGTTCCGGAGACCCACTTATGCCAGAGACAATTTCGACAATTTCTGACTTCGTTTTACTGACTATACGTGGAGAAACTAAATTTACGTTGAAACTATTATCCACAGCATTTACAGTAAGAGGCTCGATGACCACGCTTGGTTGATCTCGAGGCATCGATCCAGCGTGAAGTCCTGGTTCATCTCTTTGAACGAAATTCCTATGTGCGACCTTTGGTATAACCTGTGCTTCAACTAATACATCGACGTTTTTCTTAATCGTGTCCTTATCTGCGCAACAATTTTGAACAGCAGAATATGGTTCTGGTTTACTTACATTTGCCTGCTGTTCAATTTTTGATTCTGCGTTACAAGTATCTAATTTTGTGGCCACAGATTTAACTGTAATGACGCTAACATTATTCGCATGTAAACTAGGATCCACCTCAAAAACTGGTTTAACTAAATCAGGTTTTTTATTATATTTTGGCGAGAGATCACCTTCTTTGCTCTTGAGTAAATTTATATCCCTTTAAATATTTTTGCGCAGAGTACTAAGGACCAACATTTAGCGCAACATGAGCAACAGATCATCGTAGCTGAATTTCAATGTTTGCGTGATGAGGAAATTTGAAGATGCTCAGATTTGAATTTTGGTTCTCTTTTGTGGTGGTCCTCAAAACTAAACAGGGAATAAGGAGGGGTTGTGAGAATGGTTGTCTATTAACACAGCGAATACGCGTGACATTTATCCACACCTTAACCAGAGTTCAATGCTGGATGTTGTAATTTCATATGAGGATTAATCAAATTTAGATCTCCCGCAAGTGTATTTCCAGATACCGGTGGACGTATGTTCAATAGCACTCACTGTTTTCAGAGTTCAAGTTAGGGAATCGTATGATTTTTCGCATGCGTTTTGGTAGGAAAAATGTCAGTCTGACATTCCAGCGTTAACTTTAATTAAGGTTTCTATCATGATATAGGCCCCGGACCTAGTAAAACCATACATTTGTTCGTATAAACCAAGAATTTTATAGTGAAGTAAAAACAAATCATCCAATAGACAACATCCTTCCTGAGTTGGACCTTTTCATGTGCTGTCCAGAATTTTTAGTGTATCGAGCTCGATCCTAGAAACATCTGATTCGGAATATTGTGCTCTTACTACTGAGCCACTTGCCGCATACTATACTCAAATTTAATTTTAATGAACATTTATATAATTAATCGATCTGTCAGTTCGACTAACTAATTAATATAACTGTGCTAAACAAATTGGGAGTCGTAATAAGCATATCAGTGCAGAATTTTGATCGTTCTTACTAGCGAACCATAAGTAGAAGGCAGGTTGACTATAGTGGGACAACTGGCCGCTACAGTCTCAAATATGAATATCTAAAACTGCAGTAATAGAGGTAATATCATATAAATTCGTTGGTACCATTTACCCATTCCAAAACGATAGTGTTGGCATCGATGATAAGCATCTTTGTAGTCATTACAAATTGCTTCTTATTTTGTTCCTTTGCATATTTTAGTAATGTATATATAACTTAGCTTAATATTTGCTATCGCATTTAGAAATACAAATTCCACAGCCGCCGTTATGTCGACTGGAAAAGCATGGAGCAGTCCATTTGTTTTTGTTGCCAATGGCTCTAAGATAAAAACTGTGCAGGCGCTGAAGAACTCAACTGAGAAAAAACTATGACAACGCAACGAGATTATTTAAAACCTTTAAATCAGGTGTCCGAGGTATTACTTTGGCTGAAATTTTAAATTAATTGTATTGGATATAGATTTTTTTAAATTTCTTTTGCCAAGTTGGTTTATATTTCGAAATTTTTTGTCGCTGTATTAATATAATCATTAAGATGAAGCTCAATTATATTTTCACATGAAAGAAATGTGAAAATTTATTTTTCATATTGTCTATAAATTAATTTGTGGGCCTTGATTTTGGCTTAAACTTTATTAACTGCTACAATTCATAGTCAGTGAACCGTAATCGAATGTTTTGTATATATGACTTGCGATTTGATCCGCGTTAGTCCATTTGCTATTGCTCTTTGATTGCGATCATGGAAGTTCGAAACGCGCCAGTACGTGTGACTGAAGTTAATTTCGCTTTGTTGCGAGACTTGTTAAATATAATAGGTTGGTGTTTATATCAAGCTAGCAAACATGATTAAAACAATTGCATTGTTTGCCGGTTTAAATTTTGTAACAAAATATATTTCGTTTGAGGCGAGTAATCATTAAGCAAAAAACACGTGCATAAATGAGATTTTAATTTTGTTCATGTTTTTGTTCCAGATGACGAAATACTTGTTAGGACTGTTGGTGAAGAGAAATCATCCGCAGCAGTTTTCATCTGGAGTCTTCTATCGAAATATATATATATATATACAAAACCGCCAAGCTGGATATTATAGGCAAAATTATCGAAAACCTGTTTAACCTTAGTTTGCTAAATTTTCCTGCAATGGTGTCTGAGGAAGTGGAGCAAAACGCTTAATATTTGATTAGTTTACTATACCATGTAATCGTTCATATTTACTAATTAACATGAAAGGTGTATGTATAACATGTAGCCAAAGTCAGTACAGACAGCGCCGTTAAAAACAAACACATACCCGTGAATAATAAGCACCTTGACTTTATATGGCTTCGGCTGTCGCGCTGCATATAATAAGTTTGTTTTCGTTATGTGAATTTCCGCGTAATTAGTTGTGCATAACACCGATTTAACCTGAGCAATACCAACTACAAATGTTGCGTAAATCCCTGCGCCTCACGGAGTTCCCTATCTACCGCACACATGTGCACTTCATATACTTCATATATGCATCTAAGTAAACCATTTAATACTTGCACCTTAATATAATAAATAGTGCATCCGCATACCTATTCTGAAAGAAAAAATCAGCCTTCACTCAAATATATCACTATGCATAGTTTGAGCGTCCACATAGCTTGGGTTCTTCGTATTTTCACGCATATAAATCTCAATTGATGCACGTAAGCGTGATATGATATTTTGATTATATATTGTGCGTTTTAAAGTCTGCGAGTTTGCTCATGTATTTATTGACTTTCTATTTGTTTTTAGAATTAAGAAATTCATTGAAATCAGTATTCAGGATGAATTGTACGAAGACTTTCCGCAGATCTGGGCAAACACAGGCCATATCTTATCACGTTTACTTTTGATGAACATTACTGAAGATCGAACTGATGGCTTATACTGGATATGTGAAATCGTTATTCCACTGCGTGAACAGCTATACCCGTGGGCTGTTGTGGAATTAGTTGGTGCATGCTTTGGGCGAGCTGCTCAGGAAGAAGTTAACTCAGAAATACTGTCTCGTAAATTTAATGAAAGTGGAATTACTTGGGAAATTCTGCTTGGTAAAGAAGACCTTTTAGCTATGCCGGCGAAGAGAAAACAACTCAAAGAAACATTGAATAAATATGGAGCCGAATGTTTGTACAATTTTTTTAATACATCGGATGATTGAAGTGAAACCATAAGTAACAGTAGAGAGGAATCAACATGTTCTGAAAGTGTGCAAAATTGTCACAAATATACAAGCAAATACAAAGAAAGTTATTCTGTTGGGGTTAGAACTTTCCTTGGTCAAAATAAAAAATATTTTTCATCAGCGTCCACTAAAGCCTGCAAGCATAACCTGCCAAGTAAAACCAGTTTGCGAACAGTTACAAACCAGGCCAACCAATTTCAGTCAAATATCTTATCCAATAGAATATCTACTAGCTTAGAGTCGTGTCCTCCATCTTCAGCAGCTGGTGTACCTCATTCTCGGCCTAACATTGGAAAGGATAACCCTGAAAAATTTGCTGTATTAGCTGATAGAGACGTTGACATACCAACGGATAGCCTTTATGGTCAACAACCATATCAGTGGACAACTGTGCGTCCTAGAAAATCTGGAGGCGGGAGAAGGCCAAAATTTTCTGGTGGAGGTATTCATATGTATCAGTGAAACATTTCCAGTGATTAGACGAAAATCGATATTTCACATGAAACAGGATGATGGCTGTGTCCCTTGGCACCCAGCAAGGCTTACGCTACCATTCCTGGAATAACTAGCTTCTGTCCACCGTAGCCTAGTTCGAATTTCTATGGCTACGGGCAACCTCTTCCTGTTTAGCTCATTTTACAAACAATATAATTTATCAGTCACGTTATTCTTATATCTGAAAAACACTATTTCCAGTTTGTCAGTCTCGTTTGTTTAGAGCAAATTTATTCTTGTCGTGCACAACAATATTTTATTTTATTGATGTTCGTACTTTTAGATATTGTAATACTGCCTATATTCGTATGTTAGTTCATCATTGTGGACGAGTGATTCTCCCTTCTTTAAACTATTTTTGACAATATTTACATTTGGTCATCAATAAAAATGTGATTAACTCTAAAAGTCTACTGGATTATAAAAGTCTTACATTTTCAATAAATGATGGATTGTGTTTTCATGTAAACTGTTATTATTTCTGTATTAATCCTGCAGGGCATGTCAGAGAGAGACAGAGGGAGAGAGAGTACGGCATGGAAAGTTAAAGATCTTTCGCAATGATTACGTCCAAGCTAAAACTGCAGGGCATGTCAGAGAGAGAGAGAGAGTACGGTATGGAAAGTTAAAGATCTTTCTCAATGATTACGTTCAAGCTAAAACTGCAGGGCAGATCAGAGAGAGAGAGAAAGTACGGTCTAGAGAGTATGGTATGGAAAGTTAAAGATCTTTCTCAATGATTACGTCCAAGCTAAAACTGCAGGGCATGCCAGAGAGAGAGAGAGAGAGAGAGAGAGAGTACGGTATGGAATGTTAAAGATCCTTCTCAATGATTACGTACAAGCTAAACCAGCAGGGCATGTCAGAGAGAGAGAGTACGGTATGGAAAGTTAAAGATCTTTCTCAATGATTACGTCCAAGCTAAAACTGCAGGGCATGTCAGAGAGAGAGAGAGTACGGTCTAGAGAGTACGGTATGGAAA
>JAQBSW010008359.1:0-34737 GCA_029291075.1 Eudiplozoon nipponicum | reverse complement strand
TGTCAATAAACATGAATAACACTATATTGATCTGCTCGTAGTAGGGATAGCCTCCAGATAAGCTTGCTTAATATCATATTGTTGACCACGAATGTCGAAGGCTTAGGCAATTGCAGAGAGATATCGGGCTACGAATGTACGCCTGAAATGATTTTTATTTGCAACTTTCATTGAAAATATCAAAATTCCCTTCCCCCAAACTTGAAATTTGTTATTCAATTTAACAATAATTGATTTACTTCAAACTTGCAAACTTGATTCAAAGAAATGTTACGACCACTTGCGCAATCAATTATTGTTAAATTTTATTGTCTATACATGTATATGTGACGAAAGCTGAAAACAGTTAATGTTTGTGACTGAATAGAAATTGTGCAGCCGACATTTTCAGTCAAGTTCAGTGTATGTGAGACTGCTAGAGGTGAGTGCCGCATATCTAACTTTGATTTAAATATATATTTAATGCGTTTTGGATCCTCGATAGTCAGTCATGGAAGATCGAAACGCGTCAGTGTGTTACGGCTGGCGGTAGTTTTTTTATGTTGTTCGACGACTGGTTCAATACAATTGGATCGGTGTTTACTTCAAGCTCGAAAACTTGATTTGAAGAAATCTGTCATTCCATTGTGGCTATTCGACAGTTAAATTCGTAGTTCCTCTTTCATTATGTTACATTATGTTCCAATCCAGCCACAGGGATGCTAAAAGTAACTAAAATTGGCCCGTCAAGCAGTTAATTTGGTGGTCAGGAAGAGAGCTGTGAAAATATATTCCCCGGTGGTTGCTGTAAATAGACAGCAGTTGTGGATGTCTAGATATTCTTCTAGTGCCCTTCTTTGTATTCGATTTTGTCTTATTTTGTGATCGTTGAGCAGATACACGCCAGTATATGAATTATGCTATGTTGATAGTTATGCTGAATATAACTGATAATATGTGCGACAACACAAATAGGCTAACAACATAATTTATCCGTTAAATAAATTTAATGTTTTCCTGGACGCGCATTAGGAATAGATAGCTTAACTGATGACACGCAATACTAGTTAAACTCCGTGTGTAAAAAACAATAGTAGACTTAGTCAAAGATAGTTTTGCATTAACATGTACAAATGGCAAGCCAGTCAGTGTTTGTTTTGTAGGAAATGTAATGCGTTTATATAACTGCATGCAGTACGCAATAGGCTTATTATTAGGTCAGATTGCTCTCGTTCTTATTGGCTAGGTGTTATTCAAAGAAATTGTGTATATCATTTTAATTAAATTGCAAAATACCTAAAATTTAATCCGTCCCGTTTCACCAATTTCCCCTCTAAAATAAAATAGAGAAGATCCTCCTGCAGATGAAGACATTTCCTCCGGCAAATTATATTATTATTGGTATATTCAAACCACAGTGGCTGATTGGAACAAATATTATTAAAAAATAAATACTAATTTTTTATCTATAGCATTCTTTGTTGAAATCCGTTGAATTTATATATACTTTTGAATTGTGCGTAATTCAAGTTTTACGTATTCTGTGCCTGTCTGACGTGATTTTCACTAGCAAGCTTCATTTATCATTTCACTTCTCAGATAGGTTTTACAAAATTTAATATACACAATATAAGCCTTTAGTAACGAATTTCTGTTTGTATTTTTGCATATTGGGATCGTACGGAAACAGTTAATTTAATAATTCTCTTTGTCGCGTTTTATCTCTTTCCAGGTTCAATACTCGGGTGCAGTGTTGCATAAGATGTACACGGTCCTTTGCATATTGCATGATTAATTAATTAAATATTTATTTATGATTAATATGGGAGCTAATCTTAAATTTTATGACACTGATTGTTAAATACAGGGAGTCGCGGGCCATGAACTTGATGAATACGGAAGAGAAAACTAATTTAACAGACTCCAATAGACACACTAAGACTCAATCTGACTTGGCGACTGTTGGGCACTCATCAATCAATGTTCGTTTAATAATAAAATTACTGGAGCCTATACAAAATATCACAACCACGCTAGTAAAAAATTATCAGTCTTTCACCTTATAAATCCTAAAAACAATCAGTTTGTGTCGGATGCCCAAATTCTATTTAAAGCTTGGATTATTGGGAATCATATAAAGAAATTTTCTGCCAGAAAATTTCAGAAGAAACTTGGACTATTTTAGAAACAAAAAAGTTGAAGAAGAACCACACAATTCCTTTGAATTGCTAATGGTCGAAATACAAAAAAGATATCATCCGGAAATGTTGGCATAAATGTGCGAATTGTCGTGCCTAGAAAAGATAGGGCGTCAGCTTCCATCAGAATTTTATGAACGCCTTTGTGCGAAAGCGTCCGTATTGAATATATCTCGAGATGTGGTGAATTTTATTCTTACAGCAGAGTTACCAGCCAGGTTTAGGAGCCATATTATAGGTTATTGTGACTATGCATTATGAATGACCATACAAATTCAGAAAACTAGAAGGTGTGTATAAATAGTAGGAACAACAGGTACAAGCTACAACAGCAGACTCAGTCGTGGTGCAGCCATGCAGGTTAGATACCGAAAATATCCTGACATTACAGGAATATATGCGCAATTTAGGTAGAGAAATCGCGAATATGAATCGCAAAATTTATGATAGAGCGAAAATTATTTCGCAATTTTAGAGTCAGTATAGAAATTTTAGGCATCAAGTGAGTCGCTCACGTCAACGCTTCGATGGTCCGTGCAGATTGTGTAAAGTACATTGTGAATATAGACAAAGTGCTAAGTGCTATGGAGTACAAAACTGGTAAAGAAAAGATTCTCACCAGGATAAGCAAAAAAACCACTTGTAGGAGACGTAGGGATTGTTACATTGCGAAAGCTCCTTGATGTGCCTGTAAGAGGCATACTTAAGTCAAAATCAAAAAATGCGACATTAGGCAAGAGCACTGAGACAAAAGACAAAAGGGTTAGATTCTGTTGAATTGGAGATCTTGAAAATGATGCCGGATTATCCAGCAATAAATTCATTATTAGAAATGAATTGACAAATCTGTAGGTTCTAATGGACATAGGAGTAGAAGTAATAATTATTCGGCCACAGGTAATGGAAGCAGATTTTCCCAAATTTGATTATCAACTATGACCCGCTATTGGCAATCCAATAGGTGTTATGAGGATGAAAGAACCGTCGGTAACTTTGGGACAGAAATCATCATTTACGTGAAATTACCTGCTAGACGATGTCAATGATCATATCATTGGATGGAGTCCTTGACTCATTACATAATGACATTAGATCCCATAACTAGGACCATCGGAGTAGGCGTTGGGGTGTTAATACACCTTGTGTATGATACTTCAGCAGTTAGATCAAAGCGTTTACCTCGTCCCATGGTCGCAAGAGACTTTGCCGATATTATCAAGAAACACCTTGCAGTGTTTTAACCGTTTAATGCCAAGCGAAATGGATTGATGAAAGGAAAAGGGCACCAAATAATTTTGGTGGCTCCGTTGTCTTATTTATCCAAGGCACAACCGTTGTCATATAACAAGCAACAAATTCCTATAGCTGAATTTCACCAATTGCGCAAAGAAAGTGTTTGTAGGATGTCAAATTACAATTTTGCTTCCACAATAGTCGTGGATACAAAACCTTAACTGGGACAATAGACAGACTGCGAGAATTAACATCTATTAGACTAAATGACTAAGGACGATATATATCCTCTCCCTAACAAGAGTGCTCTTCTCCGAGTCATTATGGGATCTGAGGTTTATTCAACTTCAGATCTCCAGAAAGCTTATTTTTAGATACCGATGGAGAAAAGCTCTATACCACTCACCGAAGTCAGATTTCTAGGAGGAGATCACATATATTTCTTTGAATGCCTTTTTGATTTACAAATGTCAATCAGATATCCCGTCGTTTCACAAAAAGAGTCCTACGGAATTTTAATTTTCAAAAGTGTACACAGACGACAATTATTTTCAGTTGATCGCGTGATGAGCATCGTAAGCATTTGGAAAATGTTTTGACCAGACTGGAACACTATGGATTAGTTGTAAAACCCAATAAGAACAATATTGGATACTCTTCGGTAAAATATATTTTACATATAGATTCCAAAGTCAAAATGAAACCTTTGAAAGTCAAAATCCAAGCCATCAAGGACGTAACCAAGCTCCGGTCCGTGCGCCGGGTGCGAAAGTTCTAGGACATGATCATATATTATCAAAAGTTTATTCCAGGTCTAGCCGGAATTTTGGGATCGCTTACACGCCACCTCACACGTAAGAATATTACGATCAAGAAGTCCTGGCCTATCACCTTGAGTCAGAAAGACCGAGAAATGATCCATAGGTCTAAGGAAATGCTAAGTGACACAACCAGTCTAACACCTGTAGATTAGAAGAAGCCATTTGAACCAATCAAAAATTCCTCAGATTTTGCAATATGGACAGTGCTTAAATAAAAAGGCAAGGATATAGTAAGACAATTGGGTTTTATAGCCGAAAGCTTCATGATCGAGAAAAACGGTATGATACTTTTGGTAAAGAGCTTCTTGCTGTATATGATTCTGTGCTATATTTTGAGCATTATATAGACTGTCATCAGTTCCATTTATTGATAGATCACAAGCCGTTGATAAGCGTACTTGGTATAGCCGCAAGGCTAAATAACTCTCACAAGGTGAATTCTCAGATTACCCGATTAGCAGAATTCTACTTTACTGTCTGGTAAAAAGAATGTGTTAGCAGATGCACTTAACTGACCGAATGATACGTCATTGTACATTGAAGAAGCTAAATGATTCTCCTAACAATTTAATCAAGCAAATCAAGGAAGAGCAAGGATCGGATCTCTTTACTTTAATATCGGTTATGAGACTCTGCCTTGCTCGCAAGCTCCTGTGTGGCAATTTGTTGATATGCTCAACGTCCGGTGACCAACCCCGACATATGTGTCGTTGGAGTTACACGCCAAAATAATTCAATAATTACACGATTTGGGACATCCATCCTTAAAAGCTACCATTTGACTATTTACTGACAGATTTGTATGGCCGTATATGTCTAAAAACATACGGCCTTTGGTAAGAGCATGTGACAAGTGTCAAACCTGTAATGTTTGGAGACAAACTAGAACCGAGATACGGAATATTGGGATACCAACCGGACGGTTCAGACATGTTTATGTATCTAATAAAAATAGGACAAACTGTCTAACTTCCTTTTAAAAAGGACCGTATAAGGTCAAGAGATTAACTGAAAAAATTGTCGTCATAGAAGTAAATGACATAGAGGATTGTTTTACTTTTGATCGTTGCATTTTCCAGTTTATCTGAATTGATGATAAGACTGAATGACTAGCTTAGTTAAAGGACCATTGTTCCGTGGACGAGTCTGATGTGTGCAATCTGACCACACAGGAACACAAGTCAAACAAGCCACCTTTACAAGACGCGTTGCCCAAGGCATCGACATTATGTTCAACCGAGCTACAAGATCAACGTCTTCCATCAACGTCAGACGAACGAGCAGTGTAAGTGACAAATGAAAAAGGCGCAGAGTTAACGAAAGTGGCACCAGTATGCACAGCTCGCACAGGATGAATAGAATTTGTATTATTTATTTACAGTTGAAAATGGGTTTGCATTTGCTTTGGTCACAGAATTTAGCCTCAAATAATCCGCGCATGCTCTGTTTGATTCATTTTCATTATAAGCTAAGTGTAATTGGGATGCTTAAGAACTTTTTGATGGTCTGATAATGCCTACTCACAAAGTCATGTTGACTGTTCCTGAGCGGCTTTGAGTTTTGCAGGATGTAACGGTCTCTTTATAAGCGCAATTAGTAGACATTTTGAATTGATTTGGTGTATCGTGTTGGTGACATATAGCTGCAATTTGCTGATATCGAACAAAGATTTGTGCTTTATAAGTACTGTAATATCTCCGTCGAATAGTGCACTGATGCTGATTGTATGACCTGTAACTCTTGACGTTCGGATGCCAGTGAATTAAAATTTGTTCAAATCCGGTGCATAATTCAATGAACAGTTGACTTGCTGGATCACCTATAAACCGATATCAGAAAATGTATTCAAAGCCTATAATACAGTGTAAGACCATGGTGGTGATAAAGTTGTAAGAAATTTTACGTCGTTAATCTATATTCAAAGAGCGACGCTGACAGAAGTATGTGAGAATTAGCTTGTCCATATCTGATGTAAGACGTACTACTAAAAACAGCACGGTAGCACTGTCACCATTGAGAGCTAAATATTACACACCAGTTTTTACGATAAATTACCATTTGGATTTAATATCTAAAAAGTTCAAAATTTCATAATGTTTTCTTGCCGGAACGTATATGCAAATTGATTGGTCATTCTGTTTTGAATTTGAGAAAAAAAATAACGTCTTCAAGGTTAATTGCTAATTTGACAAAAGGAACTAATATGAACTGTAACAAGGTGTGTTCCGATATTGATTTATTGTTTGTTAAGAAAATGAGCTGTTTCTTTGCTGTATCGTATAATCAGTCATTGAATGAGGCTCGCGTCCTTTTCCTAAATACTCAGAAAAATGCAGGCAATTCAGTTATTAATAAGTGCCTTTGGTAATAATAGACAAAGATTGAGATAACTGCGTAATTGCGGTTGCAGTTAACGAGCAAGTCAGAATGTGGTGCGTAGAAAATTCATTGGGCTAATTTAATCGCATGTAGTATGTGATTAGTGAATGCTCAAGTTCTATATAATGCTTATATCTATCCTAGCGTGAGTCAATGGAATTGCTCCGCTCAAAGGGGGTTCTGAAGAGAGCTATAGATAACATTGACTTTCAAATGACGTACTAATTGAAAGTACCGGAGGAGAATCGAATGACCAGATGTTCTTCTAGAGTCCGGCTTTGTGGGTCATGTTCTTTGATTTCTTATGTTCTGGATAGATAGATGTAAACCAGAAAATTACATTGAGGATATGCCAATTGATGTGCTGAGGTCTAAATTAGACGTTATGATAATCTACGGTAGCATCAAGATGTACACAAACATAAAATTTTGATATTGAAATTAAACAATAATGACTGCGTGGATATGTAAAAGCAAAATATTGGCCTGAACGACTGCTGCTCGTGCTAGTGAATCAGCGTTATTAAAATATCGAATAAAAAAGCTAGCGTAGACAATCAACTAGAAAGAAGTCGACAGTGAGTGCATTTAGGAAACAATCAGAGTTTCTAGCATAATAAATGCATTGTGTTTTTGTAGTTGCAAGCAGCATCTGATTGATTAAGGAACGGCTTAGTTTGCGTGCTTAATAAGTGGTCCAGAGTTAGTCAATAAAATTGCGTATTTCTTTTTAACTAATTTACCAAATGTGGTCAACATAATTTGACCCGGTAAACAATTTCCGTTCCGAAAAAGCCTGATTAGTACTGTGTGGCAGAGCTTTTACCCAGTTCAACAACTGAATAATGGTCTGTTCATGATTAAAAAAAGTTTATCGAAATATTCTGATGCTGAGCTTGTGTGTACTTGTTATCTGGTTCATCAATGATAGGATTCCATGTAAACACTAGTTATCGGTAGTAGTAGTCGGAAATACCATGTAAATCAATTAGAGAGTTGCTGAAATGTTTGGGAGCCACAGCGTGAAATTGTAAATGAGTTGATATAAGTGATGCCAAATTTAAGTTGGTACTTCCATGGCAAACTTAATCCTTGTTAATGAGAAAAATTCGTTGAGATTAAAAGAGCTAGTGTATGCACGATGTTGCAGTGCATGATATTCCTGAGTGAACATGTCAAGTGCGTAACTGATGAAGTTTATATATATATATATATGCAATGGTATGAAGTTGGTGACTTTCATATCGTTGCTGCAAATGCAGTTAGCTCTAAGTAGCTGGTCATAACACATAAATAAATGTGGGCTCAAACTTGAGACATACTGTGCAACAGTATGGTGTATAAACAAGAAAACTCGCTCCTTGTTGCGGAATTAGTATAAAACTGAAATACCGTTCATAGACGCCGCACAATTCTTAGCCAGTTGAAATATAAATTATATTGTTACTGCTGCAATCTTTGATGCCGATAACACCAAAAATGTTCCAATTTAGAGGTAATATGTGAAAATATTACATTGTACTCTCTAAAGTGCACAAATTTGCATTAAGCAATATCAGGAGTATGATGGAAGCAGCATTCGAGACAAAGAAATGAATATGAAATAATAATTGTTTGTAATATTTTACGGATAGGACGCACTTTATAGAGCAAAATTATATAAGTAATTAGTTAAAAACAAAGCACTTGTCTAGGAAAATTGGCTTCCTTTCTTGGTTTATAAAATTTAGTCAGAATCATATCAGCACAGATGAAAAACTTATCTATAAAGTTATGGATAATTAGTTTGAACCTGCATAAAAGAATCATAGAAAACAAAGAAAGACTCCGCAAAAATAACCCAACAATTATGGGTGATCAGAAAATTGGCGACTGCTCCACGGGCACCAGATGAAACTCTTCCGTGGTTACATCAGTGTCAGCTCGTTGATTCCGTCATTCATCAGAATTTAATTCCATGCTTTTATCCCTGGATGTGGTAAGATCACAGTTGAGGTTCGTCAAATCTGAAGTCTCTGAGCGATCCCCCAAGAAGAGACTCTTAGCCTAGGCTTCTGCCTAATTTTTTAACCTAGAAAATATATGTTATATTTTTTAGTCGTATTAATGACGGGATGTGAATTTGAGCTGATGGAATCAAATTATTTCTCTGTATACTGGATAGCAATCCTGGCTTGTGAAATAGATAATGGGTAAGCCCTACTATAGTTTGCATTTGAATTTGGTTGGATGACGAAATACTGATCCTTGAAAATGATTGCTGCTACGTTTTCCTGTTCATAAGAGGGATGGGATCGGAAAGTCATTGGGTTGACTAACAATTTCCAAGATGAAGCCGGTTGTATTGAGACGTCTGGCCTTGAAATCACGTCGTCAATTTAATTTTGTTCACCATTTACGCAAGAAATATCGGATTGCTACTCTTTCTCCTCCAACAGAGTAATTTGCTGATGTTAAAGTCGAAGTGAATAGCAAAACTTTCTCGACCAAAACGGTTTTGTTGTACGCGGGTAAGAATTAATTGGCTTTCGAATTATTTTGATTTTCTGCTACATTGTGGCACCGATTTTAAATTCCAAAGCAACAGAAATGTGTTGAAAATGTCGTGTAAATGTTGTGTGTTTGCACAGTGGAATTTCCGAACGAGTTGACCTAATTACGAAGTTATTATTCATTATCAGACCGCCAAGAAATAACACAGTTCCTACTTAGTACTTTTCCATTACTCTGGTGACTGCATAACGGATATAGTTGTTTTGATAGGTCGGGAAGGAACTTGTTTTAGTAGTTTAGAAATCTCCAGGTTTTCTCTAAATCATCCAAAGCCTTTGGTGGCAAAAGATTCTTGACCAAACTGGCCTTAGTAGTTAAAAGCTAATTATCTTGTGGCATAATACAATGCCCTATATAATTAACTGATGTAGATGCACTTTGAGATTTTTCATGATTAATTTTGTCAGTGATCTACTCAGTGAGATAGTGTATTCCAAGTAAGTCTAGATCAGATCTAAAGATCATTGTGTTATCGTGTTACGACATACAGTAGTCGGTGTCTTCGCGCAGAATATTGTTCACAAAACTCAGAAATATCTGAGTGCCTCACTTGAAGCCAAATGGCATGAAATGTATTCAAAATGATCAAAGGAGTGATGAAAGTGGTCTTATATATCTACTGGTGCTACAAAATTATGGTAGTAGGCTTTTCTAAGTTCGATCACTGATAAATATACAGTAGGAATTGTGCATGCAACAGCATTGGTCACGGAATATAGCTTGCGAAAAACCACACGGAGCCCATGCTAAACTGAAAGCTGCCCAAGAGGAATTTTCAAGGCTGTTGCGAGAGGGAATCATCAGACCATCGAGAAGTTCATGGGCGTCACCACTGCACATAGTCTCCAAATCAAACGGATCGTACAGAGCCTGCGGAGATTACCGCAAGTTAAATTCAATGACAAAATCGGATGCATATTATATTCTCAATATTAACACTTTACAAGAAACACTCAGTGGCAGCAATTTATTCTCAGTGATTAATCGCAGACAAGCTTACCACCACATCCCGGTAGCGCCAGAAGATATTGAAAAGACTGAGGTCATCACTCCATTTGGCCTATTTGGATATCTCTACATACCTTTTGGACTAAAGTGTGCTGCACAGACATTTTAAAGAATCATGGACAACATACTTCGCGACGACGCCGCTTACTGTATGTCATATCTCGATGACGTAATGGTTTTCAGTCCAGACTTAGAATCTTATTTACGTAATGTCCTCTCACAATTATCCAACCACGGACTCAAGATCAACTTTTAAAAGACGCAGATTGCAACTACATCCGTGGACTTCCTAGAGCATCGTATCACGCCACAAGTTATTCAAACTTTGCTGTCGAAGGCTAATTCAATCAAGAATATGAAGTCACCGAAGACTGTTAGTGAGCTGCATAAATTTTTGGGAGTCCTAAACTACAATCGCAAGTTTCTTTCCGGCCTTTCAAGACAACTTTTTCCGTTGTGTAGGCACCTTCGGAATCAAAAAGGACTTAGCAAGAACTTCATTATTTCTTGATCATCTGAAGACGACGATTTAATCTGACTCGGCATCAACTCGTTAGCAAATGCTATAATGCTAACGCATCCAGATTTTCAACGAATTTTTTTTACTCACGACAAATGCTTCTGAGTTTGCTATTGGGGCCACATTAGAACAAGAGATCGACGAAGTTCGGAAGCCTATCAGTTTTTACTCGCGTACACTCCTACCAGTAGAAACAAGATACGACATTTTCGATCGAAAATTCCTCACCATCCAAGACGCAGTACGCAAATTTTCAGCATCATTGGCAGCAGCAGATTTGCTGCTTTCACAGATCATGCACCATAAGTTAACGCACTTCGAAACGCGATTTTAACGGTCGCCAAGTACCCTGCCAGAGTAGAAAGACAGCTGTCATGTCTGAGCAAATGACAATTTGAAGTCTTTCATGTCAAACTCGAATAAGGCTTCATTGCAGACGCACTTTCCAGGCAAGACGTCTCACTACAACCACATTCGCTGTCGCAATTCATTGTCAACTCCGTGACACTCAATGAATCTGCACTAACGGCATTCCTCCTTTGAACGGAACGGCGCGGTGACATTCACATTCAAAGATCAGTAGCCCGTCACCCAACCAAGTTCATATGCCGTCTCTGGGAAGGCTTGCCAATTGTTTAATTCACGGGTACGCAGCCCAACAAGCCAGTTCCGCCAACCAGCCTTCAGAGAAAGGTTTTCAAATCAATTCACTCAATTTCTCACCCAAGAAGCAAAGCGACTGTCTGACTTCTCACAGATCGTTTGTGGGGTCACAGGCTTAGGCAGAACGCTAAACGATGGGTCTCCGAGTATGCCATTTGCCAGAAAAACAAGATCACACGACACACTCGTTCTGAATTGCAACATTTCCGAACTACTTCTCGCCTAGCCATCGTTCACATCGACATAGTTCATCTGACAAAGGTTCAAGGTTTCAGCTACCTTTTAACTATGATTGAAAGATTTACACGGTGACCTGCTGCATTACCTCTAGGCACCATTTCTGCAGACGAAGTAACTAACGGTTTTATCTCTGCATGGATATCCAATTATGGTGTTCCGAATGAGGTCATCACTGACAGAAGCACTTACTTCTCATCGGATCGTTTCAAACCCACCTAGCGGTACATGGGATGCACCTTACGCCAGACGACTGCCTACCATCCTCGATCTAACGGTATGGTAGAGAGAATGCATAGGGAACTCAAAGCTGCTTTAGCATCCTCGTCCATTGATGGCAACTGGGTCGATGTACTACCTTTAGTTCTGCTTGACATGCGTTTCCGTACTCTGGAATCCATTAAAAAGTCTGCGTCACAACTCTTGTACGGCATGGATCTACGCCTGCCTAGTCAGCTCGCACGTCTACTACCCGCACAGGACGTCCCACAAGACGAAGCTTCCAGCCTTCGACATCATTTCGGTAACATGTCTGAACAGCAGCCGAGACATACGCCTCGCCCAGTCTTCGTTCACCCGCAGCTTCACAGCTGCAAGAGAGTACTCGTTCGCAACGACATTGCTGTTGCACCACTACAACCAAAGTATCGCGGTCCTTACCCGATTTTGCTCAGACAACCCAAATGCAAGGCGTGACACCGACATCAGTAAGCATAGACAGGTTGAAACCTTTTATCGAACCGCCGGATCGTGAGAGAATTCACTCTTCTACACCCGTCTCAGGCACCATCTGCCTACAATCTCAATAGCTTGCTTTGCATAACGCGTAATTGATATATTTTTTTACATTAATATTTCGTTATTCTATGTATCAAATTTTTAACTTTACGTTATTTTTCGCATTTATCTTACGTGGCATAACCAGCTGTTCTCAGCTAACAATTGTGTAGCATTTTTTAACAGTTCCTTGGTATCATGCCATCTCTGAGGCAAAGTTCGAGTACATATATTTTTATGCAGTTACCTTTGATTTGCATGTATATATTTTTACATTATAATGTATAGCTCAAACCTGAGCTCACATTGCCTATTTTTGTATGACCAGCTACTTAGAGCTAACGCTTTTGTGTAGCAAAACTAAGTAGTTATCAAGTATGTATTAGGTTTTGCGAACCTAGTAATAAATTAGTTCAATTGTGACCAGAAGGATAAACCAAAGGCAGCATGAACGGAAAGTATAATCTCATGCACATTCGTTTCGTGCTTACTGGCGTCTCATCAGTAGGAGCCGGTATTACGCCCTTTAACCACTATATATTTGGTAGAAGAATGTGGAAT
This sequence comes from Eudiplozoon nipponicum, assembly GCA_029291075.1. Classification (NCBI taxonomy): domain Eukaryota; kingdom Metazoa; phylum Platyhelminthes; class Monogenea; order Mazocraeidea; family Diplozoidae; genus Eudiplozoon; species Eudiplozoon nipponicum. Next base: position 21,808 of record JAQBSW010008359.1, on the reverse strand, counting down.
AATAGGACGGTACATTTTCGGTACTATATTGTTGGTATCGGTTACTGACACAATAGCTATAGTGTTAGTATCCTTTACAGACTCGGTATATATATTATATAGTGTGAGTTAGCGTTGAATTCGCATTGTCGTTGACTTTAGATTATGTTAGCTTCACTATTACAGGTTTACAAATTCGTCTAGGAGATTGTACCGTCCTATTATTCCACATTTTTCTACCAAATATATAGTGGTTAAAGGGCGTAATACCGGCTCATACTGATGAGTCGCCAGTAAGCACGAAACGAATGTGCATGAGATTATACTTTCCATTCATGCTGCCTTTGGTTTATCCTTCTGGTCACAACTGAACTAATTTGTTACTAGGTTCGCAAAACCTAATACATACTTGCATATATATATTAGTTCTTCGCAATAAACAGTAATTAAGTATTTATCAACTTCATATCATTATACAGGCCACTTTCAATGCATATCTCATATTCCGTTGCATAGTGACCACTTTACAAATATCAAGATCACAACGTCGAGCACACACTTGCTCCTTTGGTCGTATACAAACACATTGACGACGATCCAGCCTGTCTAGGTTTTAACTTAAACGTAGCAACTTCAGTGGCGATCTACCTGGAAATCCTCACGCTGCAGCTCCCAAATCTTACATTTCTTTATTTGCCTTACGCTGTATGACCGGCCATTAGAGCTAACAATTTGTGTAGCAATACCTAGTGGTTACTTGGCATTATATCATTGTTGAAACAACCAACAGATAGACTTCAGCCGAGCGTTTATGGTACATTATTTTTTGCTTAACTTGTTTCGAACTCTGCCATGCATTTCTTATCTAGCATCGCCGAGAGGAATATTTTTTTTCTTTTTTTCAGAGAATAAAGTGATTTAACGACATCAAGCTTTTCGTCGAAATATTGCGTAAATTAAATTCAATTTAATTTACACTGCACCAATGAGAAAAAAGCAAAACTTACCGTTAACCAATAGTGTGCAAGTAGCCAAACAAGGCTATTTTAGTACGGTGAATTTACCATGCAAGTCAGTTGTTGCGTTTGCCTTCTGCTGTGCGTTTCTCCGACGTGCTGTCTTCTTTCGTCACTTACGCTATTTTTGGGGCTTGGTTCAAACACATTGGCAATTAAGTCACGCCCATCTTGTTGCTGTATAACTAAAGAGACGAGCCAGTTACTGCAGAACTACAACGAGTTTACTCAGCGGGATTTCAACGCCACAACAGAAGGAACGACAAACAAAGTCAACCCGAGCTGATCTCAAGAATCTAGGAGTACTTCTGGATACTGCTACACTAACTGACCGTCTCGGCAATTGCCAGACAACGCAAGACCGGTCTTGTTAAGGGCCCCCCAACAGTACTAACTTAGTATTTATGGCACTGTAACTAACTTTGTAAGGTCTGTAAACGCCTCAGCTTCAAGTAAATGCCGTACGACGTTACAAACTCGGTTAAGGTGCTCTGAATAGAGATTAGTTACTGATATGGGGGCCCTTAAGAGGGCCTTGGCGGCGTTCGCGTAAGTTATATGTATGTAAGTTGATGTTCTGTTCCTTGGGTGGACTCTGGTTGTGGTTCCTGCTGTTGTTATCATGTGTGTTGAAGTTCTGCATTAATTGGCTCGTCTTGCTGGCTGAAGTGCAACACGGTGAGTCACGAATGTTGCCAATTGTTGGTGAAACAAATCAATATCCAGCGTAGGTATTGACAGCCGACAGCACGCACATGTGTAACACGAGGCAGAACGCAGATACGACCAACTGACTTGCATGGTAAATTACCGTGCTTAAATAGCATGCAATATGTGTACTTGCATACTATTGGTTAAACGTGGTTAAACACGGCAATTTGCTTTTTTCTCATTGGTGCAACGTAAATAAATTTGAATTTAATTTACGCAATATGTCGGCGATTGATTTGTGTCGTTACAACACTTTTCTCTCTGAAAAAAAGAAAGAATATTCCTCTCTGCGAGGCTAGATAAGAAATGCATGACAGAGTTCGAACCAAGTTAAGCAAAAATATGATGAACCATAAGTGCTGGGCTTAAATATGCTTGTTGGTTGCTTCAACAATGATGTGATGCCAGGTAACCACTAGGAATTGCTACACAAATTGTTAGCTCTAGTGGACGGTCATAGCACGTGAGGCAAAATAGAGCAGTGTAAGTTTTTGGAGCCGCAGCGTGAAGATTTCGAGGTAAATCGCCTCTGAATTTGCCAGGTTTAAGATAAAAACCTAAGCAGGTTGGATCGTTGTCAATGTGTTTGTATACGACCAAAGGAGCTAGAGTGCTCGACGTTGTGGTCATGACATTTGTAGAGTGGTCTTTGTGAAATAGATAAAGTTGAGATATGCATTGAAAGTGGCCTGTACCATGATATGAAGCTGATCACTACTTAGTGTTGCTACACGAAAGCGTTAGCTCTAAGTAGCTGGTCATACCAAAATAGGCAGTGTAATGTCATGTGTGAGAAATACATTATAATGTAAAAATATATACATTAAAATCAAAGGTAACTGCATAAAAATATGTACACGAACATTGCCTCAGAGATGGCATAATACCAAAGAACTGTTCAAAAATGCTACACAATTGTTAGCTAAGAACAGCTGGTTATGCCACGTGAGACAAATACGAACAATAACGTAAGGTTAAAAAATTTTATAGTTAATGTTAATGTTTAAAAAAAATTAATTACGTGTTATACAAAGCAGGTTATTGAGATTGTGGGCAGACGGAGCCTGAGACGTGTGTAGAAGGTTGAACGCTCTCAGGATCAGGTGGTTCGATAAACGGTTTCAACCTGTCTATGCTTACTGATGTCGGTGTAGCGCCTTGCATAATGATGAAGTATTTTGGCTGTCTGAGCAAAATCGGGTAAGGACCGCGATACTTTGGTTGTAGTGGTGCAACAGCATTATTGTTGCGAACGAGTACTCTCTTGCAGCTGTGGAGCTGTGGGTGAACGAAGACTGGACGAGGCGTGTGTCTCGGCTGCTGTTCGGACATGTTACCGAAATAAAGTCGAAGGCGGGTAGCTTCGTCTTGTGGGTTATCTTGTGCCGGTAGTAGACGTGGGAGCTGACTAGGCAGGCGTAGATCCATGCCATACAAGAGTTGTGACGCAGACGTTTTAATGGATTCACGAGTACGGGAACGCATGGCCAGCAGAACTAAAGGTAGTGCATCGACCCAGTTGCCGTTAATGGACGAGGATGCTAAAGCAGCTTTGAGTTCCCTATGCATTCTCTCTACCATGCCATTAGCTTGGGGATGGTAGGCAGTCGTCTGGCGTAAGATGCATCCCATGTACCGCAAGGTGGTTTTGAAACGATCAGATGAGAAGCAAGTGCCTCTGTCCGTGATGACCTCATTGGGAACACCATAATTGGATATCCATGCAGAGATAAAACCGTTAGTTACTTCGTCTGCAGAAATGGTGCCAAGAGGTAATGCCGCAGGCCACCGTGTAAATCTATCGATCATAGTTAGAAGGTAGCTGAAACCTTGAACCTTTGTCAGATGAACTATGTCGATGTGGACGATGGCTAGGCGAGAAGTAGACCGAAAATGTTGCAACTTAGAACGAGTGTGTCGTGTGATCTTGTTTTTCTGACAAATAACACACTCTGAGACCCATCGTTTAACATTCTGCCTAAGTCTGTGGACCCAGAAACGATCTGTAAGAAGTCGGACAGCCGCTTGGCTTCCTGGGTGAGAAATTGAGTGAATTGAATCGAAAACTTTTCTCTGAAGGCTGGTCGGCAGAACTGGCTTGTTGGGCTGCGTACCCGTGAAGTAAACAATTGGTAAGCCTTCCCACAGATGGCATATGAACTTGGTTGGGTGACGGGCTATTGATCTTTGAATATGAATGTCACCGCGTTGTTCAGTTCGCAGGAGAGTTGGCGTTAGTGCAGGTTCACTGAGTGCCACGGAGTTGACAGTGAATGGTGACGGCGAAGGTGGTTGTAGAGAGACGTCTGGCCTGGACAGGGCATCTGCAATGAAGTTCTGTTTGCCCTTGACGTGAAAGACGTCAAATTGCCATTCGCTTAGATGAGAAAGCTGTCTTTCCACTCTGGCAGGGTACTTGGCGATAGATAAAGTTGCGTTTCGAAGTGCGCTAACTAGTGGTGCATGATCTGTGAAAACAACAAATCTGCTACTGCCAATGATGCTGATAAAATGGCGCACTGCGTCGTGGATGGCGAGAAGTTCACGGCCGAAAGTGTCGTACCTCGTTTCTACTGGTTGGAGAGTACGCGAGTAGAAACTGATAGGCTTCCGAACTCCGTCGATCTCTTGTTCCAAAGTGGCTCCAATAGCGAATTCAGAAGCATCTGTCGTGAGTAGAAATGGCTTTTCGAAATCTGGATGCGTTAGCATTGTGGCATTTGCTAACGAGTTGATGGCAAGTCGAAGTAATTCCTCGTCTTCGGATGACCAAGCAATGATGGAATTCTTGCTAAGTCCTTTTCGGTTCCGCAGGTGCCTGCACAAAGGATAAAGTTGTTTTGAAAGGCCTGGAAGGAACTTGCGATAATAGTTTAGTACTCCCAGGATTTTCTGCAAATCGCTCAAAGTCCTTGGTGACTTGATATTTTTGATTGAATTAGTCTTTGACGGCAACGGTTGTATACCTTGGGCCGTGATACGATGCCCTAAGAAGTTGACGGATGAAGTTGCAATCTGCGTCTTGTCACAGTTGATCTTGAGTCCGTGGTTGGATAAGCGTGAGAGGACATTTCGTAGATGTTTCGCATGAGATTCTAGATCTGGACTGAATACCATAATGTCATCTAGATATGACATACAATAAGCAGAGTCGTCGCGAAGTATGTTGTCTATGAATCTTTGAAATGTCTGAGTAGCACACTTGAGTCCAAAAGGCATGTAAAGATATTCAAAAAGGCCAAATGGAGTGATGACTGCAGTTTTCTCGATATCCTCTGGTGCTACCGGTATGTAATGGTACGCTTGTCGGAGGTCAATCACTCTATGTGAAAAATTCGGCGTGGACGAAAAGAGTCGTCAGGGATGTCGGATTGTAGTTGGCTTCTTCCCTGTAGCGCCGTTGATGCCGTTGATGTGCAGAAAGTACGGTCTTCTACTTCCTGCGCCAGACGTTTCCCGATACTGATGCACCCTTGTGCCTGCGGTCTGTTGTCCTCTCCGTCAGGTGTGGAAATTGACACTCATACGGAAATTCTTCGGAACGACAAAGACAAACTTGGCAAGCATAAAAAACTTCTGGTGGTTATAACACCAGTTCTTTGGAGCATATTTATTAAGGATTGCGGAGATCTCGATCGCCGCCTACCATTATAATTTGACTTGGAAACGAATTTTGGTCGAGCATTCACTTGATTTATCTCGGATTTGGTAATAGCCAATCCTTCTAGAACTTTGGCCATGTTCGCCACTGTTCTCTCTAAAGAGGAGAGTCTATCATCTTGCGGGGGTGAAGAAAAGGATGATGGATTCACTTTGGGTTCGAAAACCCTATATTCTAACTCACATCTCTCAGATTAGTCATCTATAGAGAGAGTGTTGGGGAGCTGTCTGGCAAAGAGTTTTATTGTTTGGGAAGATTGTTAATAAAAACAACCTTAGCCTCATGGTCAGAAATGTTGGTTTTATACCAACGTTTCCATAATTCCCTCAGTATTTCGATGGGGCCAAGATTTGGCATATCTAACTGTGCATATTTGTTTATTATCTGCTCAGTTTCCGTGGGTCCAAGCAAGGATTCTACCTCGTTTTGTAGGCCCAAAATGGGATTAGGTAGCTTCCTAATGGCCTCAAGCTTAGGATAAATCTGTCGCTGCAATTCAGAAGGTAGTTTAGCAAAAACCTTCGACAGTTTTTGATGACTGTAATAATCAGGAAACCGGGAGAAAGCGGAGTCTACGCGCATAAAAAATAGCTCACTATCTCCATCCCAAACAGGAACATCAATATCTAAAATTGGACCTGACATTTTAACAATCTTACGGGATCTTAAAAGCATAAATTTATAAGCAATATGAAAATGTATAAATATACTTTAACGAAACGTTTACCCACAAACAGCTTCCACAGTTGAATGAGCGCAGAACAAAAGCACGTTTTGTACGTAGGAAAGATGAACAGAGGCCCCGTCGGCCTTTGATGCCAATGTATTATTATTTTCCACAGTTGAATGAGCGCAGAACAGTACGTACGGTGCCGTTTTGTACGTAGGAAAGACGAACAGAGGCTCCGTTTATTATTATTATACCCCCCAAAAAAATCACAAATCCACGAATATATATACCCAACAGAATTCCAGAAAACCACGATCACGGTAGAGAAAAACGCAAATGTTGATCGATTTTCATCCCAAATAGATGAAAAAGGAAGTCAATTTTATTTATACCAAAAAAATCAGAATAATAATCAATATCCTGGCGCGGTCGCCAATTTTGTAAACGCCCCGGCTTCAAGTAAATGCCGTACGACGTTACAAACTCGGTTAAGGTGCTCTGAATAGAGATTAGTTACTGATATGGAGGCCCTTAACAGGGCCTTGGTGACTTGATATTTTTGATTGAATTAGTCTTTGACGGCAACGGTTGAATACCTTGGGCCGTGATACGATGCCCTAAGAAGTTGACGGATGAAGTTGCAATCTGCGTCTTGTCACAGTTGATCTTGAGTCCGTGGTTGGATAAGCGTGAGAGGACATTTCGAAGATGTTTCGCATGAGATTCTAGATCTGGACTGAATACCATAATGTCATCGAGATATGACATACAATAAACAGAGTCGTCGCGAAGTATGTTGTCTATGAATCTTTGAAATGTCTGAGTAGCACACTTGAGTCCAAAAGGCATGTAAAGATATTCAAAAAGGCCAAATGGAGTGATGACTGCAGTTTTCTCGTTATCCTCTGGTGCTACCGGTATGTGATGGTACGCTTGTCTGAGGTCAATCACTGAGAAGAAATTGCTGCCGTTGAGTTTTTCAAGTAAAGTGTTGATATTTGGAATAGGATATGCATCAGATTTTGTCACCGAATTTAGCTTACGGTAGTCTCCACAGGCTCTGTACGATCCGTTTGATTTTGAGACTAAGTGCAGTGGTGACGCCCATGAACTTTTCGATGGTCTGATGATTCCCTCTTCCAAAAGCCTTGAGAATTTTTCTTGGGCAGCTTTCAGCTTAGCAGGAGCCAGTGGTCGCTTCTTGAGTGCAATAGGTTGTCCTTCTGTGACAATATGATGCATCGTGTTGGAGACTCGTAGCTCTGACTTGTTAAGATCGAAAAGCGATTTGTATTTTCGAAGAGCTGCTGATATCTCTGCTGAATGATGCACTGGGGTTGGCTGAATGACCTGTAACTCCAAACGCTCGGAGGCAAGTGTCCAAAAGCTTTGTTCAAGTCCGGTGGAGGGATCGATGATCTTTTGATTAGCAAGATCAACAATGAGCCGAAATTTTAGAAGGAAATCAAGGCCTATTATATTATGTGAGACCTTGGCAATGATGAAGTTGTGGGAAAATTCACGTCGTAGACCTATGTTGAGTGTGCGGTATTGGCAGCCATAAGTTGGTATGGGCTCGCCTGTAGCTGTTGCGAGAAGAACGCCTAGCGACATCTCGGCCATTGAATCACCTTTGAGAACTGAGACTGCCGCACCTGTGTCTACGATGAAAAATTCGCCAGTTTTGAAATCAAGAAGGTGCAGAAGTTTGTTTGGCTGTTTGGCCGGGTCATGCAAACAAGTATGCTGGTGATTGCGACCGGCATTGTCTGTTTGGTTCTCTATGTGAAAAATTCGGCGTGGACGAAAAGAGTCGACAGGGATGTCGGATTGTAGTTGGCTTCTTCCCTGTAGCGCCGTTGATGCCGTTGATGTGCAGAAAGTACGGTCTTCTACTTCCTGCGCCAGACGTTTCCCGATACTGATGCACCCTTGTGCCTGCGGTCTGTTGTCCTCTCCGTCAGCTGTGGAAATTGACACTCATTCGGAAATTCTTCGGAACGACAAAGACAAACTTGGCAAGCATAAAATAACTTCTGGTGGTTATAACACCAGTTCTTTGGAGCATATTTATTAAAGGATTGCGGAGATCTCGATCGCCGCCTACCATTATAATTTGACTTGGAAACGAATTTTGGTCGAGCATTAACTTGATTTATCTCGGATTTGGTAATGGCCAATCCTTCTAGAACTTTGGCCATGTTCGCCACTGTTCTCTCTAAAGAGGAGAGTCTATCATCTTGCGGGGGTGAAGAAAAGGATGATGGATTCACTTTGGGTTCGAAAACCCTATATTCTAACTCACATCTCTCAGATTAGTCATCTATAGAGAGAGTGTTGGGGAGCTGTCTGGCAAAGAGTTTTATTGTTTGGGAAGATTGTTAATAAAAACAACCTTAGCCTCATGGTCAGAAATGTTGGTTTTATACCAACGTTTCCGTAATTCCCTCAGTATTTCTATGGGGCCAAGATTTGGCATATCTAACTGTGCATATTTGTTTATTATCTGCTCAGTTTCCGTGGGTCCAAGCAAGGATTCTACCTCGTTTTGTAGGCCTAAAATGGGATTAGGTAGCTTCCTAATGGCCTCAAGCTTAGGATAAATCCGTCGCTGCAATTCAGAAGGTAGTTTAGCAAAAAACCTTCGACAGTTTTTGATGACTGTCATAATCAGGAAACGGGAGAAAGCGGAGTCTACGCGCATAAAAAATAGCTCACTATCTCCATCCCAAACAGGAACATCAATATCTAAAACTGGACCTAAAATTTTAACAATCTTACGGGATCTTAAAAGCATAAATTTATAAGCAATATGAAAATGTATAAATAAACTTTAACGAAACGCTTACCCACAAACAGCTTCCACAGCGTAGGTATTGACAGCCGACAGCACGCACATGTGTAACACGAGGCGGAACGCACATACGACACAACTGACTTGCATGGTAAATTACCGTGTTTAAATAGCATGCAATATGTCTACTTGCACACTATTGGTTAAACGTGGTTAAACGGCAATTTCGCTTTTTTCTCGTTTCTGCAACGTAAATAAATTTGAATTTAATTTACGCAATATTTCGGCGATTGATTTGTGTCGTTACAGCGTTATCGTCATAATGGTGTTCAATATTTTAGTTTGTACTTTTAAAATGTACTTGGTCCGATGTACGCGCCGTTTTCCTTAAATCATATTAATAAAAAATTTCTAGAAAGGTGTATATATATTAAATTTATACATTATTAAAAACTCTTCTGGGCTTTGCTTTTTAATATTTCTAATTAGTCTCATTTAATTGTCTTACTCATGGTCGTATTCATTATTTTTATATTTAAATGACGAAAATGAATGAATCTAACTGCGATGATGTTTCAGGTCCAAATAAGGCAAAATTAGAGGGGACGGGAATAGCTACTAATAACGCCAGCTTTGTAGAAGAATTTGAACAAAATAAGCGAGATCTCGCTCTGGCTGCTGAATTAGGAAGAGCTTTACTAACTGATAATGAAAACCTCAAGCTTGAAAATCAACGAATTTTGGATTCATTTCAGCAAAAAATATATGTAATGATTGCTATTTTTATTCGAAGGAAATAGAACGCGAAAAACAATCTTTAAGGATGAGACTTTTGGCTGTTGAAAGTGACTATGATATTCAAATGAAAGAATTGCAGGCAGATGTACATCATTTGCGATCTGGAATACACCGTCAGAAAGTTATGTATCAAGAAAGCGAAGCAGAAAATAGAAAAATTATTACAGAACTATCCCAGGCAAATGAAAGCTTAACGGATAAACTAAGTCAATCCATTAAAGCCCAAAAAGAAATGCAGGAAAAAATGAAAGAACTGCAAGATGAAGTGGCATCAAAGAAATCAGCTATGCAAACTAGAATGCAACAATTAGAAGCGCTGAGAGCTGAAATTCGACAGCTATATGATGAAAAACATTCATTGGAGGATCGTTTAGCGGAAATGACAGAAGAAAGAGATCAATTACTGGATACACTTGCAGATTCACAACAACGAATTCATTTGCAAAATATTGAAAATGAACGCCAGCAACTAACAGTACGTACTCAAAATAATATACTTTATGAAAATGGTTTTTAATTTTCATTTTTAACTAAATAATATGGAACAGTATAATTATTTATTCCTAGACTTTATATACTCATCGTTGTAACCGCAATGTTTGCGTTCATTATATTAGACGAGTCTATCAGGATATTATTGGCTGAGAGAAAAAGCTGATAACGGTCTGGCTTTTTTCGGTTTTATTTTATAGCAGTTAAGTCAGTGTTTTCACAAAATAAATTTTCCATTTCCTATTTTGCGCAACCTTATGACCATCGTGCAACTAGAAGTGGCGCAATGTCGGTTTTTCCATGAATATTGAAGGGCAGAGGAAGATACTCTGGCTTTCAATTTTCTTATTTTCCTCTCATCAATCTTATTACCTTTCTTATTGAGACAGCTGCAAAGATATGCAAATCTGTTAACTACGTCCAGATCTTAACCTATTGCCGCAAAGTTGAAGTGAATTATAAGTGATCTCGTATAAGTATCTTACATTTAGATGTGAACTTCATACCGAAGGACAGAACGACGACTGCTAATTAATCAGATATGTTATTTACGTGAGGCGATATTGCGTCACATTTCTGAAAATAATTATTTTGCTTCGTGGTATATTAATGTTGCTCGAAAAAGTTTTTTAGAATATATTTTTGAATTCTATTTCGAGCGAATTTTCCGGTCTTCTTTAACATCCGTGCTCCTAACGTTAATTCAACCAATAAGCAACACCACCAACTGGCTCAGTCTAATTCTTACCTCTTTCTTTATTTTGACTTGTTCTGTTTTTTTAATATTAGACTAAATCTTACTCCAACTTATCTTTTTCATAGATATTTAATTTTATATAATCTAAGTTTTTGTTTGTATTCGTTCTTTAACCTGCATGATAAGATATTTTCGTGCACGAAATGCTGTCTTCTGCTTTGTGAGTTCATCTTTGTTGTTTGTTACCTATTTTAAAGCTAAAGTTAATAGTTTAAAATTTACATGAAGTGATAAATTATTGTTCCTTTTAAAGAGCATGCCTTTGATGTAGTTGATATGGAATTTCACATCTATTATGTATGCGTATAATTTGGTAAATTTTTGTGAATATAGGCTAACAGTTGGGCGTTTTCCGGGAAATATTATGATATCTGCATTCTGAACGTTTAGAAGTGTGCAATTCATAATGTCATCTATTGCAATTTTTTGAATAGGTAAATTGGACATAATTGACAGAACCAACTGTGAGTAGTAACTTTGAGCGATTATTCATTGTAGACTGTAATGCGGCTAGGAGTGTTGTTCAGAGAACACATTATAATATTTACTAGTTTAGTGGGCGTACAACTTTTCGACTTAATGTGGTATGTGACATTGCGAACCACTGAGTCAGATGGACACTTGAAGTCTACAAAGACGGTTTTTGTAAAACGGTGATTTATATGTCGATGTTCAATAACTTTTCTTAAGGTAAAAATACTATCTGTACAACGTCATCCTGATCGGTATTCAGCTTGTTTTTCTCTAGTATGGAATTCATACAACGCTCAGGCGGCATACAATAATCGGCGTAACCTAGATACGACTATAGTCAAGTTTACTGCACGTATTACAATTTACTTTGTAAATGATAGGAAATATGGTTTTCCCATTCTATGAAACCGGCACAATCACATTATTATTATTTGTCGCCACCATCCTTACTTAGGATCAGAATCGGAGCATTGAGCTATGCTCTATTTCCTACTCCGATAGTTCGAGATTAGCGTTCCTAATTTTTTTATGCAAGTATACTTTCTAGGATCGCAACTGATATAGTTGCCCAAAAATAGATTTTTGAGATGTTCAGCCCATTTATCAACACGGCATATTATCAGCTATAAGATTATTGTTCCAGTTTGGTTTTTTTTAAATAATTTGGAGAATATATCAGCAAACGTTGTTCCATCTCTCGGTATGAAATACGCATCCTCTAAATGTAAAATACGTTTCCAGGTTGACCCATCACTCACTCTAACTCGGCGACTGCAGAGTGAAGAAATAGACACAGTTAACAGGTTTCTATATCTTGTGAGCTCTATCAATAACTTAAGCAATATGTCTGATGAAGTGAGAATGTGAATCGCGAAGCTAGATTAGCTTTCACTTATCTTCGTCATTTATTAAGAAACGCGAGGATTTCACTTTGCCTCAAAGGTCTTATTTACAATGCATCTGTACGCGTCGTAGTACTATACGATGTAGAAACTTGGCATTTTAAAGTTGATGGTTTTGGACGCTTACATCCATTCGAACATCGCTGTTTGAGAAGCATAGAATATGTTGGCTACCAACTACGACGACCAAATGTTGTTATCTGTATACGTTTTTTTGGATCTGCCAACAAGTGTTACTCGTTATAAAAACAAGTAAGGCTGCATCAACATCGTTGGCTCGGTCACGTTTAGCGTATTCCCTCAATTCGACTACCCAGTAGAGCTCTGTTCTCTTATCCGGTACCATTTTGGCGTAAGAAACAATATGAATAAACTTTGACATGGCATAAACCGTTGAAGTCACTTACATCCAAATTGCGTAATATGGCTCTCACTCATCTGCCAGAATGGTGTCCATGTGCGCATCATAGTTCTTGATTAGAAACCCTTTGCGATATGGCATCGAAACGAGCTCAGTGGCGATATTGTTGCAAATGGTCAGTAGAATCATATTCGTAACTTTCTTTTTAGTAGGGAAAAGTTAGCTGCGAGGTCTGATTTTCTTTACGACGTGTTAAATTGAAACTCGCAGGGACGCTGTATTGCTGAAGTTGCCTTGCCTTAAAACTGATTTGGCCTTAATACTGTTGTGTAGAGGTTTAGTTTGCCTAACTTCTGTGAGTTATCTTGATGAATATACTAATAATAACTATGTATTCTCTTTCAATCTCTCTCCCTCGTAAATCTCACTTACAATTTGTGTGCCAAAATTATTATTTTGTCGATATTTTTAACAATTTATTTGTTTCGCTTCATATGGTTATGTGGCAGTCACTTTTGGTTTTTGTATGGCTGTGTATGATGTAAATTACATTATGACGAATTACATTTTTTTCCTGATTTATCAAACAATATTGTGTGGTTGCTCAAAGCCTGTTATAATGATTTCCGTTTGTAATCGCACTAGGATTTCTCTTCAACAGTGTGTAATAGCTACAGCTATGCTTGCTTATTTTGTTGGCATAGTCTGCTGATGACAACGCAACGCTCCCGGGTAAGGATGGGCGGTGCTGGCCAATTTTTTTATCCTCAAATTCGTTGTCGGTGCTGTGTCAATAATATAAAAGTATGAAGAATTCTCAAAGCTGAACGCATCGAAACTTATTATTCATTGTCAGTGAATCGAAAGCTTTATAAATCAGCATATTCGTTTCTCTTGGTTAAGGTTATTGCCAACTGACTATTAGAAGGAATTACTCGCTAATAAATGAAGAAGAATTGTATGTAGGTGCGTCGTGTTGTGTATATGCATATGTATGTACCCGAGGATTTTCTGCTCTCGCTTATCTACCTTGTTCTTGTATTATTTAAAAAAAAATATCCAGTGTTACCTGTCAACTGTTTAATGTCGCTGTGTGGTACCAACATATTCTATGAACTGTTCTAGGCGCTCCTGAATACTCCGTCAAATACTCTGTCAATTATCAAAATTTCAATGGCTCTTTACAACACGTGCATAACAACACACCAACGCACATATGTAATTATCCGTGTCTAAATATTGTAATTTGGCACTTTTTACTGATCCTAAGACATAAATACATCCCACAAATTCTCATATATATATATATATATATATATATATCTGTGGTCTACATGTACATGGTTCTATACGCAAGCAAGCGTTTGGATAAGGCTATATACAAGTTAATTTTACTGCGGTTTTCTAATCTCTTTCAGTGTATAAATGGCTATGTTTGAGTCAACCGTCTAATATTCATTTAATTTGATTGCGCATATTATTCCCTTCCTGATTTATAAATCACATACTAAAATTGGTAGATTATGGAGGGAATAATTGAAATAATGACATTTTATGCCACCTTGATAAGTTCCAAGGAATTTAGTCCAGAAGGCGGATGCAACAACAAGATAAACCTATAATGGAATGAGGGACGGAATTCTAGAAACTGATCTGTGCCTACTCCATCTGATTTGCACTGTATTATTCCAGGGAATCATTAGAGAGCGAAAGTCAGCTTTTTTAAATTCTTTATTAAACACTGTTGTATGAGCCTTTCAGCAGAGCTTTTGCTCTTATCTCAGTTGTATGCCCTTGTCTTTAGGCTATTTACATAATTTGCGTCGAAGCGTGAAGAACTTCTATGCTTGACTCATAAAATCAAATTCGTACACTTTGTGAAGTACCTTTTATCAACAGTCTTTGTGCAACACGTTTAACAACAACAACCCTGAACGCTAGGAACTCGCATGATTGAAGTTTTTGTTTATGGGGTTCCAATACTGAAATCTGGTTGTCCAAATGGTCAAGTAGCAACTTCTATGTTTTGAATGCGTTCCTTTTTATACGTTTATATGTATTACTAGTTGCATGTGTCGAAGATGAGTGTCATTTTATGTGGATTCGTCGTTGAAATTAGTTGTTTTTGATACAAAACATATCAAAACGTTTTCTTTCGTAGGCCTCACCACATCGGCATTTAAACAGAATATTGTACTTGATCACTGGACATACCTTTAGCTTTGTACGATACTTTAGATCACGCATAATTTTAAGCACGGTTATTGTTTACGTACTAGCAACATAAATGCATTGTGCATTGAATCTTAAATATTTTAGAGCAGGCTTTTACAACACAGCTAAAAAAGACATTTTTAGCCAAGTACTGTTAGTTAAGAGAAGAAATATTGTAATACATTGTTTCATTATAACGAACTCCAAAGCATGCTGATTTACATTTTTAAAATCAATAAATAAAAAAGGCACTGTGTATTGCAGAAGCAGTCAGTTTCAATATCCTCTTTCTTCAGTTAAATAAACAAATGAAATCTGTTCATGAATATATTCATTTAAACCAAATTAACATCATTTTTTTCAAAATCTGTTATATAAAGTAACATAATAGTGGGAACCTCGGAGAGGGTTCCCGTAGGATCAGCAAATGTCCATAGTCCGGGAAACTTACATGAAGTGGTATTTCATTGAGCGAACGAGGTTATTGGTACATTGCCTGGTATTGTGATGTAATCAATTTTTTGTTTCCTTATTTACGTTGTTTTTTAATTTGAGAATTTATTTCGCACTGTTTAAAAACTGATGTAGATGAGTCATCAAGATAGTGAAGTGGCGCGTCTTCAAGAAACAGCAGCTGTGTTACAAGAACGTCTTCAGAAACTCAGCTTTAGCAAACAAGTAGAGTCTGATGAAACGGCTAATAGCGAACGGCCATTACAGGATAGGCACAGTCAGCCACATCATTCGTTATTTGCTGAAATTGTTGAAAGCGGTGACGCCGAAAGACAAGTACGTTAAGTATTTTTATTGTATAACTAGTTTCACTTATTGCGTAAATAGAATATTTTCCGCGGAATTCTGCAAATATGACCGGTTACTAAAAAAATCATTTAGCCGTAATATTTTGCATAAATGCACACGAAAGTCGTCAATTTAAGATAACATTTAGGTATTGTAATAAAATTTTGTATTAGGAAATTCTTATTCACTTTTGATGCCTGCTTCGCTGTCACCTGCTTTTATATTTATATTCTATGTAATAGAATCAATCAATCATGACAGCAATTCATCAGTATTTGAAAGTTGATTTTTCATCTCCAAGAACCTTGATATCATTAGTTTTGTTAATTTGCATAGTTATGTATTGTTCATAATAAAACACTGCGTCGATCAGTTTTAATGCGCATGAATAGTTAAAATTGAGAGTTCAGTTTCTTAGCAGATCTACGATCCATTGTAAAAGAGCAACAACTTCTTGAATCTCGCCAGCAAAGGTTTTTTTGCAGTGAAAATATTCGTTCCGTGTCTATCGTGCTTGTATCATTTTGGTCACATATCTAGATCACGCTCTCTTTGCTGATATGACTGGTCAGAATACTGCTATGGCTATGGATGTCTGGCTCACAATGACCAAGTTTTAGATTAAGCCTGATTTTAAAGTTACCACAAAAACGTTTTAGCTTTTTATAAGCAATATATTTAACTAATGCTTGTTTAGGCTCAAAAGGGTTTCCAGTTTAAATTTCTATTGATATATTTTATTACCTATTTCCAGGTACCTTCATCACTCCACAACTCATTACATAAAGTTAAAACAAAACAATGGAACAAGTGTGAATTTGAATTTTAACTGTATCATTCCTACTTATGGCAGCCTATTGGCGTTTCACAAGATAGGCGTGCGGCGCGTATTTGTGTATCTTGTGTTGCTAAGCATTCATTGAAACGAACATTGGTTACGTGGGTGGTAATAACAGTTACTATTATCAAGGTTTCGATCTTGATATAAACACCTGATCCATTATGTACATCCATTTGTCAGTATAAGCTAAAAGTTGTATAGTGTAGAAAAGGCAATTCATCCAATAGACCGGTTTCATCCTTAATGGGAACTCTTCATGTACTGCCCAAAATTTTCCGTTTACAGGACTCGAACTTAGGCACGTTTGCATCGTGATTTTTTGTTATAACCACTGAGCCACACTGCCTACACACAATTTTCAATTATATACTAAAATATGTAACTCGATTAGTCTTTTCTTTTTTAGGTTAAGCATCTTATGCATCCTTTTAGATCAAAAGTTCCAACTAACTATCCCCAATCTGAGTCAACACTTCATGTAGCTGTGGTATTGAAATAAATATTTATGTGAATAATCGAACATCAGTTGCGTGGGCGATGATAATTACTATAATGAAAGTTGCGATCTTGATATAAACACTTAACCAACTAAGTACATACATTTTTCAGTATAAACTAAGAGTTGTATAGTGTAGTACCGGTTCAGTCTTTATTGGGAACTCATCAAGTACCGGCGAGAATTTGCCGCGGACAGAGCTCGAACCTGGGCATGTCTGCTTCGGAATCTGGTACTCTAACCACTGAGCCATTCATTTATATTTAATTACTTACTCATGAACATTTATCTGAGTAAAATTACAGTCACTGAATGTGTCTCTACTTTGCGCGCGTTTTATTGGTTGCTTGTTGTTAATTAGGGTCTGTATAACAAAGTATCCTTCAACAGCGTGGCATCTTTGGATGCTTTGTATTTTACTCTGTTGTCATCGAAGTCCCTTTACTTTGTGTTCACATTTCGATTTCTAGTTCCACAGATCATCCTCAGAGCTCGTTTAGTTGTGGCACAAATGTTATCGAAGAAGTAAAAGTAATATAAATATACCTGTAGAAAAATCATGCTAAAATAACTTATCAAAAAGTTAGTAAAATAATAAGCTTAATTAGAACTTGAAATGAAAATAGATAGCCAGACAAGTAAATTAGCTGTCAAATTAAAGCTCATAGTAATATTGTAGTGCGAGGTAATAACTAACATAAAAGTTCACTAAGGAGTTTTAATCTAAATAAGTTCCTGAACGTAATTGATATACTTAGAGAACTTGTAATGAAGTTGAAATTTGTAAGGATAGTACTGTAAATTCTAACTTTGACTATGAATTTGTTGATAAACGCATTCTAGGTAAAAATGGAAATTAAGCTAGCTTAGATGTTACATCCATGCGCATATATATATATATATATATATATATATATATATATATATATATATATATATATATATATATATATCTCATTACCTAAACAGTGCATTTGTACATTTTCTTGTTGATTATCTGTTAATATTCGAAGTAATTAAAATAACTATGAGTTCTGTTATGGAAATGATAAGCGTATGCATTGGATTTAACTATTTTCAAACAAGAAAGTAGTTTATTATTATAATCAAGGTTTCGGTCCTGATATAAACACCTGACCTATTAATTACTTACATATGTCAGTATAAACTAAGAATTGTAGAATGTAGAAAAGGCAATTGCCTTTTCTAAATTAAACAATTATTAGTTTACACTGGCATATGCAAGTAATTGTAGTAGCATCGGTTTATTTAATCAGGTATGACTAAAGATAAGGTAGATGCTTATTGGACTGGTAGTTACTCGTGTATCCGTTTGGGATGAAAAGCCCTAGGCTAACGTGCATACACCATGGGTAGATTGATTTGGGTAGACTACGATAAATAATCATTGAAAACTAATCCAGAAATATCCAGAGCGAAAAAGTTTAAGGTGAATAAGACAGCTTTTTGACAACGAAAATAAGGCAGTTATAAAGTGTCCTGTCGCGCACACCATTTTAATCTATTTTAGGCAAAAATACTCAATAGTTACAGACACATATATGCACGACATATTCCTACCTATTGAAATGCTACTAGCCATAATGATATGAGACAGTCATAGGTATCCATTCAGTAGTAAAACTGAAATTTCGCACTTGCCTTATTATTTTGCTTTATTTGATTTTATGAGTTGTGGACGGATGTAGGTACCCGGAAAAGGCTAAAGAAATATCCTAACCAAAAATAAGATATGGAAATAAAGGAATATTTTAAGTATAAACAATGATCAGATAGTCACGCAATTATTTAATTACTTTACGCAATTCATAGTGTAGAAAAGTTGTTTTTGCTAAGTGAATTTATCTCGACCTTAGTTCAAACACACGTAATAGTAATTGTGTATCAGGTATTGCGTACCTAATAACAAAGTGGTTAAAAGTAAGACCAGAAGGATATGCCAAATTCAGCGTGAACAGAAGGTATAACCTTATGTACACACACTTTTCGTGTTTGCTCATCATCTTTATCATGCCCAGCCATACAAAAGCCAAAAGTGACTAATATTTCACTGCCATATAACCATAATTCGCTCATGGTTATATGTGGAATGTAAAAGAAAACTAGGTCGCCCACTCCTAGTGAGAATGGTTTGTATTAGTTTTCCTTCTCTTAGAACGCCTGCCAACCAAGGCTGAGTTTTATCTGCCCAGATGCCAGTGGCCAAGGTTTCCTTCAGCAGCAGAAACTTGCCGTCCGTGTCTGGTACGCTTGCTCTCATTCCGTCAAAAACACTTAAAAAGAAAATTTACTGCGCAGTTAGACAAAAACCAAGGCTTCACATGAAACGGGAAGATGGCTGTCCCTTCAGACCCGGAAATGTTCATGCTATCATTGCCGGACTGACTAGCTTGTGCCCGCCGGTCATCAGACCGCAATTTCTATGGTTACGGGCCCCTAGCAGAATCATGAACTGCCAATAAGCAGGAGAGCTCTGCTCTTCGACAAGGATGCAACTTTGTTCCAACTTCGTTTACTTATTGTCTCAATGCTGTCTTTGATGAGAACATTGCAGCAACCGTCGGATTGGCGATCGTGGTAGTGGCCGACTTTTTACCTCGAGTAGGCTGTCTACGTTTTCATGATGGAAGGAACGGAGGACGAGCTACCTAAAGCTATTAGTTTGGCCAAAGAAATGCCAATCCGTTACGGTTTGGCGCCTAATGCATGTAAGACGGTCGTTAAGGGTAAATTGGTTCCGAAGCATAAAATCGTGCCAATCGGCGGGCTTTCGTTAACTTGGAGTCTCTGGTGGCACAAGACTGTTTGATTTCTGTCGATATTGCTAGACGTTTTGCCTGGCTGCAGTGACCTTTATCGAAATATGTAAACCAATTTGTTATCTAATGTCTTTAATCACAAAGTCCAATGTCTTCAAATCATACATCAGTCCTTTACTGTGCGGATAATTTGATGATGGTCTACTATATCTTCCGGCACCTTGGAAGCTTTATTAAGAGTTGTATTGGTTCGCTATGATTTGGGTTATTGCCGGCTGTGCATCTGGAGGCATTAGTAATTGGTAGAATTTACAAGCCGACCAATGGTATATGGCTGCTCTCTGGTGTTCTATCACCATCGAACTACTGTATTGTACGTCGACCGCGTTAGTTGTGGTACTGTTTGACAAGGATAATTTCACGTATTGTACGCTATTCCAACCGAGGAAACTCCGATGGTTGAATGAAAACACAGAAGAGGTAGATCTGCCGTATTTGGGCAGGGTATTATTCGTTATATTGGTAATTGTATTTCACTCCACCATATCCTTCACAGACGAGGAAAGGCAAATCTGTAAAAATATTTTTTTATATAGCGGCAAACAGAATTGTTTTTAGAGGCCTGGTTATTTGCATCCTTATTAGCAGAGTGTCTTCGGGAGCTTACCGTGCGAGAGTTCTAGTTTTCCGTATGCATGTATGATATGATGCATTTAATACTGCAATAAATTGTTGATTTTGCTGTTTTTAATCTGGAAAGTTGATAACATTAGCTTTGGTTTGTGCTGATAATTAGTAGCACAAAGCTTAGCTGAATGATGGCTTGATAATGTTCAATAATACCATAGTTCCAATAATCTCATATCTACATCGAGACGGTAGACGAATAGTCTTTCTCAATCGTAGTGCTTCCACTGCGTTTCATTATACAATCATTTATAATATCAATTGTCATCTATTTTTGATTTTATATAGTGTAATTTTTACTTACCATCCCGTATTCGATGCCAATAATACTCGATAAATTGTTCTTTTAATCATTTTTGTGCTTATGTTCGTGACAGTCGTCATCGAAATGTACTTGGTGGCAAGAGCACGGTGAAAATGGAGGAATAATGTTTGGAAGGTCAATTAACAGTGACAATTTTGACACGAATCATTTCCAAAATGGTGTGTGCGCTGACGGACTTGACTATGGAGAAATTGAAGATGACAATGTAGAGATGGATGACGAGGCATTGCTAGCCTACGTTAGCGCGCTGAATACATCATTCTATGCTGTGATGGACAGCGGCGAAGGACAGCCATTAAACTTGTCAACAAATGGGGTTGCAGAACAAGAATTTGAACAAACAGATTCGGAAGCCAAAAGCGATAGCACGAGTGAACGTGTGCATAATTCAGACAATGGTAGGCGCTCGTATTTTTCCTAAAACTGATTTGCTTAGAAAACTGACATTTTTTAGCGCTCAAGTGTGTTGCCACAGATGCACTCACTATTTCGATAGTTATGAGGCCATTTACAGCTTCCTTCATCGGAACTACGTTTCTACACCACTTAATTTAAATTGACGATTACCGAACTGTCTCATTAAGCTATTCGTTAATCCAGTTACACTATCATTTACCTACACCATGCATATAATTATGTTCAATCGATAATGAATTCATCATAATTTATGGTTATTTATTACATTTGCTGCTTATTACGTGCACATTGCTACCTTTGTTTGGGCTTTAATGAGTGGGCGTGTATATTACATCTAGTTCTTTCTACAAAGATGCTCATGTATCTCAATCAGTTATCATATGACTCTTTTGTTAATGATGTCATTTCTATCAATAGCCTACATTTGGTTAATAGTTTTAAAAAGTATCTTTTGATGAAAGACAGACTTAAACGTAGAAGATGGGATGATTTATACGACAGATTTAGTAAAAAAACCGCTAATAGAATGATAAGATGTGAATAATATCAATTAGGTTATAGAATAACAGAAAACTTAATTTAAATTAGAATCGATTGACTTATGCTAGGCTACTGCAAAAAGTACTATCACT
>JAQBSW010008358.1:0-34753 GCA_029291075.1 Eudiplozoon nipponicum | reverse complement strand
ATGATATGTGTACCAATAGCCACCATTAATATATTCTCCAACGGTCCTATTTATGTCTGATGTGAATACAACAGAAATTCATCGCAGAAGTGTACGAATTAAGATGAAGTGAAGACAAGGCAATGTTGGAAGCAGCACTCGAGCCGCAGAAGTGAATATGAAAAAATTGTTAATTGTATTTTTATATTAAATGGCCATGCTCTACGCGAGAAAGCTCCTACAAATAATTGATTACAAATAAATCCTTCGTTTTGAGCAAAATGACTTCGTCTGGTGGTTTCGAAAACTTAGTAAGAATATTGTCTGCGCAAATGAACACCCTGACTGCGCAGTTAGGGATATTTAGGTCATTACATTAAATATTGATGGAATCTGGAAGAACGACCGAACCAATATTAGTGAATTAAAAAAGGGAAAATCCTGGCGCGGTCCCACCATTCATCGCATATATCGATTTCGTATTTCTTGTGAACTATTTAAGTACGCGCCAGTATTACCACGTCTAATTATAGATTTTTATTATATATATATATATATATATAATATGTCAGTATAAATTAAACATTGCATCAGTAATCAAAATCAGTTGATCCAGTAGAAATTTGTTATCTTTATGGGGAACTATTCGAGAACTGTTCTTAAATTGCCGCGGACGAGACGCGAGCCTGGACACATTTGCTTTGGAGTCTGCGGCCCTCGCCTCTGTGCCAAGCGTGCTGCATGCAACACGAATTTTGAAATCATATAACGACGTTTGTTCGTTAGACTTTTCTTCAGATGAAACCTATTAAGACTTCATTAAGACCCGAAGTTAAAATTAGCCAAGCTCGACAGTTCAATATTCAACAAACACCATGAAACTTGCGAAAGTGAGCGTATTTCCATAATATGTATGTTTTCAGTATTAACCAAACTTAGCATCAAGTAGCAAGGACTATTCATCCTGTAAACCAGTGTTCTCCTTATTTGGAATTCTCCAAGTACTGTCCAGAATTTCTCGCAGACTGGACTCGAATCTTGGCACATTTGCTGCAGAGTCTGTGAATGCGTCATCCGTTCCGCACCCTACACGCAATTTGGGCAGTAATAGAAGAATTCTCAATAATCATGAAACTGGTGTACTGGAAGAATTGATTTAGATATTTGGTTAAAATTTAGTTTATATTGACTATATTTACATTGTCAAAATCCTGCCACTAGTTTTTAACTGAATATAAGTACTTCAAATAACATGGAGTGTGTTGTGTCATGATAGATCAGCAGTGACTAGTTGACAATTCAGTTGTTAAGTGATTCTACCGCAAGGGAAGGCTAACGAAAATCATAAGTTGGTATAAGTATATTTTTCAAACGTGTAAAGTGCCCGACACTTGGCACATTTAATAGTTACTGACCACGAAGTCACGCCCATGAGACATTTTGGTTATTACATCTATAAATACCAATAACGACAGAAGCAAGTCTGCAGGATGAATCTATATATATATATATATATATATATATATATATATATATATATATATATATATATATATATATATATAATATCTCCAGTAGTCTTTCGTTTCACTTTGTTTCATATTTTTTTGTTTTCTCAAACTGATGCGGATTGCAGTGTTGAATATCCATATTGTTTCGAAATTTCTGTCTCCGTATATGCAACTGCTTTTTCCCGTTCGGTTTGTTGCCAATCCGATTGAATGTCTGTTGAACCTGGTCAAGGAGTTGTTTGGTCTTGTCTGAAT
The DNA here is from genome assembly GCA_029291075.1 of Eudiplozoon nipponicum. NCBI lineage: Eukaryota > Metazoa > Platyhelminthes > Monogenea > Mazocraeidea > Diplozoidae > Eudiplozoon > Eudiplozoon nipponicum. The sequence continues at coordinate 33,008 of JAQBSW010008358.1, read as the reverse complement.
GTTGGTAAATTATTGTTGGATTCTGTGATTCGTGGGCAGTCAATAAAAATATCATTTTGATGACACTTTTGATTAATTAGGCCAGTTTTTTTTATAAAAGGCCTCATAAATATATAATAGTTTTTCTGATTTTGCTTTATGTAGACCTAGGAAATTGGTGAAATTGACTGGGTACCCAATTTCCAATATATGTTCGGAAATAGCTGATTTTTCTGACTTTGCTAAGCATTTTTAATCAATTTCTGCGGTAAATGTTGCTGGATTCTGTTAATAAATTGCTTCTTCGGACGTCCAATATATGTGTTACCCAAAATAAATGAGAATTTTTAGACTGTGAATGATTAGGAGAGAATCGGTAATTGATCTTTGGCATCCAACCTCCTGATTCTCAAAGTGCGAAATGTGATATTAACTTTAACACAGGGAAAATTCTCCTTAGTTATTCTATTTCGCCGTCGTGCAATTATTGAGGTCGGTACGTCGCCTCTTAATGGTAAATTTAGGAAAACCTGCTAGACGGTACCTCTCCAGTGTGAATCGGCCGTGGTCTGATTTTGACATCAATGAAGCGATCTGGGCAGTTGATCATTAGAAAACGTTTTCTCAGATAGCCCTGTTCTTCCTCGACCTTGTGTTCAGAGCAGATCTTCCTGATTCTATTTGCTAGGTAGTTATATAAATTTCTTTAGTGGGATTTTGGCACACTGCTGTTGTAATGTAACACATTAATAAAAAATTGCATAATGGCCATTTATTTCGAGAATACTACACTTCGCTCAGTTTTGCTTCGTCATTTCGTCACTCGGAGCCTATTTGGCATCGGTCTCGATCTAAATATCTAATTGGAATAGACGGATATGTCTAAAGCGAATGTCCTCTAGATTTAAAACGAGTTGCGACATTTCTGGCAAGTACTTAATATGGGCCCAATGGATACAAGACTGGCTAAATCATTTAATTGTCTTTGATATTTAAGCAAAGCTTAGTGCATGCTTATGTAAAATATTTGTTAGAAATTCCGACTATTGTCCGAAAATATTAACAACAACCATGCGATCTATAATAATTTTGAAAAATTTTAAACAAGAATTTTTTCATGAACATATTTAATTTGTGCAGCTGATATATAAGTCAGTTACAATGCAATCACAACCGTGAATTGAAGACTTAATTGAGAAAGATTGTGTGCAAAAATTACGGTTTGAAGCCCAACACTCTGTTTCTCCCAAAATTCAAATCAAACCCACATTTTCAAGACATTTTGTCAAACAATTAATTAGAAAGAAATTCACATTTTAAACGCAAAACTAATTTGCATTAGGAATGGCTCTGATTGCACATTTACGATGACTCTTCTATTGTTATGTTAACTCCGTGAGCGTATTGTGCAGAATAATCTTTCTAATAATATTAATCGCTAAGCCAGCGTGCCACACGCTACAGAATAATTTCGGTTATATAATAAATAATGCTTTCTAGTTAGTCTTTCTTTCATCTACCGATTCTCAACAGAAAATATCTATTTTATAGCATTATTCAGAATCGCACTAAATGGCCACTGCAGTAAATGTTGTGTGTTTCAATGAAACAACAGCATCTTAATTTAATTTACTAGTAGAAAAGTCAAATCACATCAAAATAGAATCAACTTTATTGCTGTTATAGTGCAAAGCTGTTGTAAAAACGTTGCATAAAAGTTCTGTTTTACAATTGAGAATTTGATTTATTTAATATATACCTTAATGAAAATATTGATTATATCTTTTACACCAATGATAAAATGTACCACGTAGAAAAAAAATGCTTTGCACTAATTACTACCCAAGCTTATAATTATTGAAATCTAAACTAAATTCCATAAACTACATCATAAACTTTCGGAAATATTTCTTAAATAGAAAAACGGTTATTGATTATAAAGCGCGAGTTCCAAAGTGATTATATTTCATTAATTTCATTTTGATCAATGTTTTTGATTACTTGTATCAAGTTGTATACCATTAGTATAAATGTCTAGGTGTTCGTAACACATATAAGAAAATATGGAAATACCCTAGCCAACTACCGAAAAAATGTAATAAATATTGTTGAATTGAAAATTTTAATTTACTTTAAATTTTTACGATAATCACTGCGTTTAAAAACCAAACTCTATGACAAATACACAAAGTATAGATTAATTGTTTTTAGTGATATACTACTGGATATTTTGTTTCTAATGTGATACGTGATTTTTTAGATCACCCGTATTGAGAGATAGTTTTTATTAGTTTAATTACTTTTTCAGCTTATTTAGACGTATAACCAAAGTTCGAATAGCATCAGATTTTGCGGTTTTAGACTTCCTATGAATTATATTATGTTGTGTAATATTCAACCGCAAAATTGCGCTTTAATTTTGGCAAAATTAATTTATATAACAATAGATGTAAGTGACGTCAAAATTAAGAACATGAATAATTAGAGGCCTTATTTTAAAAACTTTACTTCTCGTTTGTCCATTGGCAAATTATGGGTACATGTTTCCGGTCTTCAATGCAATATAAAGCATTAGGTTCATCACAAAATTGTCCTGCATAGTTAGTGCCTAATATTATCATTTTATTCATTCTTAAATCACATTTTATGCCTCTGTTAATGAACTTTGTCTCAGATTACAAATTTGGAGGCTGTTGATAAATTGAATGCTAATGAATACATTTCAGCAAAATTAATAACTTACATTTGTATCTGGTATCAAATAATACTACATTTATTACACTGCATATTAGATGGAAACTTTCCCATATGTAAATGTATATATAATTATTTTCAAATAAAACAACATTTATTTCTCAAATTGTGAACGAATACATAAACATGGGCATATATATATATATATATATATATATATATATATATATATATATATATATATATCTTTATTATGTACATTTTCTTCGAATATTAAACAATATATTTCTAATTAGGAAGAAAAACACATTAATAACAAAGTGAATAATGGCCATTTATTTCAAAATTCCTAGACTTCGCTCTACAATCTTCCATTTATATACATTTTGGGTTTTCATTTACCTGTGTTAGTGGCAACAAATCTGACTCGGTTTTATTATATATATATATATATATATATATATATATGTTTCTAAAATTCTAATGTAAATATTTGCATAAAACATTAACGAAAACGCGCGAATTCCTTGGCTTATTATTATAAAGATCATCCCCGTCTGCTGTTTTTTTCCAGACCATGTTCCTCATGTTGACAACTAAAAATCTAAATGCGGCTACAGATTATAAATAAAATTAAGTTTATCAATTAACTTTATTCAGATTGCAACCAGTCAATAAATATTATACTTAATCCTTTAATGGTGTGCATGAATAAAATGGTGCTCATTCCTATAAAAACACAAAATCTTACCTGTATGCGTGTCTTTTAGTTTTTAGATTTGAAATGGCATTCACAGATAAGTAACACTTGAGCTGTTCACACGAAAATAAATCATCGAATTGAGGCTTAAATTCAATTCAAATAATGGTACTAATAAAATAAGTTGAAATTATCTCGAAAATTAATGAAATTTATCAATTTATGCCTAAAAAATGAAACGAACTTACATTTAGAGAATTATATTGATTAAAATTCGAAGTCTATGTTAAACAATTGGGCTATAAATGAGGTTATAAAAATGGTTTATTGAATTGAGAGAGGTTAAACTCCATAGATGAAGCCAGACATGGTTAAGAAAGCACTACAAAAATCCAAATGCAAAAACGTGCTATTTATGTAATAAATTACGTAAAAGTAGTTAAGGAACATAAATCACTCAACATAAGAAGCGAAGCTTTAAAGAAAAGTTAGAGTGTTAGAAAAAGTCAAGTAAAATATAAGGCATCTCCCTTAAATGATAATGGAGAATAACAAGCGATATAAGGTATTCCGTAGGTAGTTAAAAATAGTTCATATAGGACCATAATGTCATTTCAATGTCAAAATGAACGAAAGATATAATCTCATATTCGTATGTCTTGCATGCTTATCGGTGACTCATTAGAAAGAACCAGTACTGCGCCCTATGCCCGCCATATATTTCGTCAAGAAATGGATACATTTGGATGATTCAATATCTTCTACGACGGTTTATGCAATCATTTATAGAGTTAACTTAATATAATGTCTTTGGCACTGCAAATTCACAGTCAACTTAATTATTATAATATAAGTGGGATGTCGCTGTTGCAGCCCGTTACCTTCATGTTAAAGCACAGTAAAAATAACATTATAAATAACAATTAGAATAATGTTTATATTGAACAAAAGTTTGATTATGCTAAAGAGAAGATTGTAAAAATTTAAGTGTTAATCACTGATAATACACGCCAAACTTTTAATTTACTACACCAAGTAAAATTTATTACCGCTAAAAATTGAAAAATTAAATCAAACGAAAACGGCTGTTTTAGAAAAATTACCTAATTAAAGAAAATTAAGTCCATTATTTATTTATCATTATGAAATTCAATAAAAATGACTGGTAGAATAAGCATAGTTAAATACTGCTTGTGGCGGAGAACTGCTATATATGCAAGTGTATATTAGGTGTTGCACATATAGAAACAAATTATAACAAATATAATCATAAAGATAAACCAATGACAGCATGCACATTCGTTACGTGCTTAGTGTCGACTCATAGGTAGGAGCCGGTATTACGCCATTTATCCGCTGTATATTTGGGTGATGTATGTGGAAAATTATGACACAGCATCTCCTATACACATATGCAAATTCGTAATAGTTAAGCTAACTTAATATAAAATCTTCGATAATGTAACTTGGAAGCAAACTCACAATATATATTATATATCTATACCGAGTCTGTAATATGTACCAGCACAATGGCTATTGTGTCAAAATCCCATACCAACATTATGGCAAGAAAGCAAACACGGTACTAACACTATGGTTACCGAGACAGTACATTGTACCAACATGATGATGAACACCTGGTAATTCAGCAAATTCATAAACGCTGGACATGATCGACATCAGTTATCACATTTCGCGATAAGCAACATAAAATTCAATTAAATAGATAACAGTTAAATACTGTCTGTGTAGGGCACCAAAAAAACAGAAGGATTAACCAAAAACAGCGTGAACGGAAAGTACAATCTCGTGTACATCTATTTTGTGATTACCAGAGATTCATCGTAAGGAGCAGGTAGTACGCCCTTCATTCACTATATATTTGGGAAAATAGCACGACACATTCCTCCCACTTTTCTCATCTAAATATATAGTGGGTAAAGGGCGTAATACAGACTCCTACAGATAAAAAGCCAATTTGCACGAAACTAATGTGTACGCGATTATACTTTCCGTTGATGCTGTCTTTAGATTATCCATCTGTTCATATTTGAACTAATTGCTTTCTAGGTGCACAACACCTAATACGTAATTGCATATGTATTAGTTATCCGTCAGATACAGTATCTAACTGTTATCAATTTAATTGAAAGGTGTCACGTTTACCGCGAAATGTGATAACTGATATCTATCAATTCCAGAGTATATGGAATTAACGGAGTAACTGGTGTTCAGAAATAGATGTAATACTCAATCTCGGCGAACTTTAGTATAAATTGACATTCAGCCTGTTGGTACCATGTACTGATTCGGCAACTATTGTGTTAATACCATGTATATTTTCGATACCGTAATGTTGTTATCGGCTATTCACACAATATCCATAATTTTCGTATCCTCTGCAGACGCGATAGATATATTATATATAGTGCGTTAGCTTTGAAGTCACATTGTTGTAGACTTTATATGAAGTTTGCTTCACTACCTCAGGTTTCACATTCGAAAAGGAGATTGTAGCGTCATATTTCCCCCACATTCTTTACAGAAATATATAGCGGGTAAAGGCATCATACCGGATCCTACTAATGAGTCGTCAGTAGAAACGAAAGGCAATTTTACATAAGATTATACCGTTTATTCATACTGAAGTTTGCATATCTTTCTTGTTCTATTTGAACAAATTTTTATTAGATACGCAATACATAATATACACTTTCATAAATTAGTTCTCCTGGACAAACCATATATAAAGAAATTTATAGTTTGCGTTGGCAAAGTACTATGCACTTACATCAATAGAAGATGATATTATAGTTGCCTACCAACGATTTATTTATATTTGCATAAAGAACACAAAAGAAAAAAGTTAAAAGTGTAAATAATGTGATTTTTACGTTTACGGGCATTAACTCAAATTTGGAGTTCTCTTCTTCTGTCATAAACAAAACTGTGATTTGTTACTTAACTGTGCAGCATGAAAGGCTAGAACATTTGGTTATTGCATTTAGTACGTATCTTAACAGTAACATCGGTTAATCTGCGTTCATCGTGCCTATAATATGGCGCGAAACTGCGCAACTCTATTCAATAATCATTAAGCACATAATCAATTATTAAGAATATAGTCTTTCTAAATTTCATCTCTAACTACTCGTTTGATTTTAAAAATCTTAGTGATTTGAACCCTAATTTTGTGTTTTGCACCCCCACCCTACCTATTGGGACTACTCTAATAATACAATATTTATAAGTAATAATTTGCCTGACGCGTGCAAAGGTTAAATTAATGTCTATTGACTGCAGTTTCACTTAGACGTACGTACATGTGTATCAATTATATTTTAACGAAGTTTTTTAGTTATAGATACACATAAACATGCACATGCGTGGCGTGCGCCTGTTTAATGGTATGCCAATAACTTTTATTAACCTGTCTATCTTGAGTGCAACCCAAGTGGTTTGAAATGAAATTTAACATGTGCATTGTTCTTTCGGACTTCTAGTTTTATCACTCATGGCATGTTTTTATGACGAGTGTTTCTGAATTATTGGTCCCCCCACCAGAAAGTGAGGGCCATCTCAGTTACGTCATTTTAAATCCAGTGTGTAAGACGAATAGTTAACGCATGCAATCGATAAATTATTATTCAGCCACTCTGGTCTCAATTAGTTAGATGAAAACAACGGTTATGAAAATATACACACATGTGACACGCGAATATCTAACGAAAGGTCAGTCTGAAGTACAAATATTATGGCTATAGTAAATAAGGCAGTTGCTTCATTAGTTTCGTTTGTTAAACTTGTTGATGATGAAGGCTATCGATAAGTTTAGCCTAAATATTTTAGCAAAAGAAAACTACTGGAACAATAAAAGCTGCGTTATTCAAAACACAGATCAGGTAATTTCAATTAATCCAGGTTCGCAAAAGCAATCTTCATTCAAGAAGCACATTTATTTTATTTATAATGTTCACAAACATGAGTTTTAAACAAATTTTTAATCATCTTAATTAAGATTATGTACAATTTACGTGAAATATCGATAACTAATTTATAAGTAAGGAATAAAGTAATTCTTCACGTTTCTTACGGTTAGAAGAAAATACGCTACTTCGTATGTCATGAACAGTTTCGCTGCTGGAAATGCGAGAGTTATAGCCATTTGCACATTGTTCTATGTTATACACGAAGCATGATACCCTAAAATTGAATATTTAGATAAGACGTCTTTCTTTCATTTTATGAGCTGAAATGGTTTTTCTGTATCCTTTAAGTAACATTTTGCAAAATCAATTGTACTAGATAGCCATTTGATACTTATTTATTTGACGTCTCATTCTATTCGTTTATTTTTAATTAGGAATTCGTATATTTAATATTTATCTACACGAACAGGCGCTACATTCGATTTCCTTAAAAAAGAACCAAAACAATGCAAACAAATAGGGGTAATAATGTGGTTTAACGTAAACTGTCGTTTCGAGTAAACGAACTAGCCATTTAGCTAGTGCATGAAACGGAGAATTTACCATTGATAAAATTGGCCTCATAGGACAACCTCTTTTGTGTTTTTGGTAATCCGTACATTATTGGTGCACATGATCCAACTGGCTTGAGCTTCTCTGCTGTAGCCTCATCAATAAGTCCGGCATCTGTCAAAATCATAATTTCATTTATTTCCTCGCGCTCCGCCTTGTATATTTCATCTGATTTATCGTCTAGACGTGTGAATTTTGTATTGTCCTTTAACACGCTTTCCATCTTTTGTAAGTAGTCAGATTTGTCCAATATAACTACGCTCTTTCCATTATCAGCGCGTAGTATTTTGATGTCTGCATTTCTGCTGATACTTCTAAGAAATTTAGATGCTGCTTTGTCAATGCATGCTGCTCTGCGCATTTAGACGATTTCAGATGTGCAGCCTGATCAACTAGTGTAGCCTTGAACCAATGTTTATAATCAATACTGGTAGGCTCCAAGTCAGCAGTTTGTTCAAATAGCAATTCAAACGCTGCCTCAAAATCAACATCGCATTTATTAGAAGAATGTATTCCATAATTTCGGCCGATCAATAGTGCCTCCATTGTTAGCTGATCGATTGGCACTTTTGATAAGTTAAGCACACGCTTATCACGATCGGTCGGTATTAAATCACACAAAACTCCGGGATTTACATCTTTTTCCAATTTGTTCAAAATTCTTGCTTTATCTTTCCTCATAACTGTCGGCAAAAACATCAAAAATTTCATTCTTGCAAAAAGACTTAGTTCATCTAATACACAAGATACACACCCAATTCTTGCCTGTAGCACTGCTTCATCTTCCTTCAACTGCTCAATTTTGGAATACGCCAACCTTGTAAGATTTCTTCGGTTGACTCGTAGTTTTGACTTTCGTAAACTGCGTACCAAATCACCTGGGAACCGTAATTGTTTAATACACTGATAATAATGTTCTTTCCACAATAACGTTCTTTGCGCTCTACACTTTAACGTCACTAGTTCATCTAGTTTTCTGAAAGATTCTTTTGAAATGCGAGCTTTAATAAAATTCATTGTACCCTTCCAGTGTGCAAAAACAAAAAGAAATTTTATCAGATATAAGAAAATTTTCTTTCTCATGGTCTTCTCAAATATCTACTCATGAACATATCTTTATATATAAATTACTCGAATGAGAGAACATTGCAACTTAAACGTCTGTTTTAAATCAAATGGTGAATACACGTCTGCTATTGTGCAACACATCATCGAAACATCGCACGTATGTTCTCCAGACGTAGCATTCAAAGTAATTACTAAATGCAAAAACAAAAGGGAGCTAGCCACACACGAAGCCTTATGGATAAACAAATTGCAGCCGGATTTATGTAAGCAGAAGAAGCACGTACAAGCATTGAGCTTGAACTGGATGTGACGCACGCAATTTGATTTGTTTCTATTTTTCACACTCTCTCTATGTTCACATATTTCTATCTTGTTTTGCTTTCCAATTTATATATAAAGATATGTTCATGAGTAGATATTTGAGAAGACCATGCGAAAGAAAATTTTCTTATATCTGATAAAATTTCTTTTTGTTTTTGCACACAGGATGGGTACACTGAATATATATATATATATATATATATATATATATATATATATATAATATACACCGAGTCTGTAAGTGGTACTAACACTGGCTGTTGAGTCAGTACCTGATCCCAATATGATGGTTGCCGAATAAGTACATCGGATCAACATTATGTATTCCGTGTCGTTATATGGTACCAATAAAATTTATTTTAAGATTCGTTATATTTCACTAAAATCGAGAATTACAACTACATATGAACACCAATTATTAATGTTTGCCATTATATATTTGATAAAAAATATGAATAGATGTTTATTTTGTCTGACAAAATCAATTATTATGTTTGTGATTAGGAAGGTGAAATAAATAATATTGAAAATAGATATCACGAGGAAACTTCAGGAATAAAAGAAACTAATGGTGTTGAATTGAAGAGCGCACGAAAAGTTGTTTTTGTAGAAATCCTATCACTTAAAACACTATTTATTTTATTTATTAGGCGATTTTTTGCACAGTTTAGTCAGGTCCTAACTGTTTGTCCACAAAACATACTTTACATATTTATATGATTCCATGTTCACCCATTTAAAGTTTCGTGCGAAAATACAAAGTTCCTCTTCTACATTAAATATATTAAGTTTTATTTCGCAATAAAATGTATTATTATTATTCTTTATATGTTTTTTAAAGTTTCCTTATAATATCACGAGCAAAAATCGATTAAAAGTAATGGCAACACAATAAATGTATTAAAATTATAGAGCACAACATTCAGAAACACGCGATTCTTATTTTGTGGCCGAACAAGTAGTGCAAATTTAACAAAGAGCGGAATGGTAACCCATTACAGTACACGTTAGAAACGATTTTAATACTAGTTTTGTTGATCAACAGTTAAAAGAGATATTCATCAATCGTACTGATCAAATGTATTAGCATCAATACAGATTATAAAAGTGACGATAATAAAAGCCAAGCTGTTTTAATAAATGAAAAACCAGAAAGTATATAAAAATGGATAAATTTAGAGTGATAGAATATAATTTTCAATTCTCGAAAGTATATAGGATGAAAGCGTCGAAGTTAAGATGAATGCTATAAATATAATTTAAATCTTAGTTGTTATCGGGTGTACTGCTAATGCCGTTGCATATATGAGTAAAACAATTGCATAATTTACAATAACGCAGTAAAAGCTGACTTGATAACACAAAAAGATTATTTATAGAATGCAACATTATAAATAGTCAAATTTCTGTTCCATGGACACTTTACTTGAACTATTTGAAACTTTACATTTGTACAGATTCGTTTCATGTTCCTATCAAATTGAGTAAATCAATTGAAAGTGATAAATTCATAGGAAGTAAAAATTGATTTGATTTATCAAAATTGAGTTTAAACTTTAACTTGCATCTCTATTTTCTTAGAAAATATTTATATTGCATTTAATTCAGTAACACCGGCGACACGCGAAATTTACAATTACATTCTTGTCTAGAAACCACCTTTTCTTCTTGCCTTTGGTATAGCATGATTATTGGTCAGTGTTTCGTCAGTGTAAAATGCGGAATTTTCACACTCGAAATCTTTTTACTTAGAAACTAATATATATATCTTTATTATGTCCATTGCCTTCCAATTTTACACAATATATTTCACATGAAAACGAAAAAAACTAATAACAAAGTGGATAATGGCAATTTATTTAGAGACTACTAAGCATCAATTTACAATTTTTCATTTATATATATCCTTGGTCTACATTTTTTTACGCTGGTTGCAACTATTCTGACTTGGTTTTACAACTATTTATTTTTTTGACTGATTAGTACGTCTATATATGTAAGTGTCTGTGTGTGGCTATTTACGTGTGAAGGTCTTTTTCACTGTATTGAAAAGTGATGTCTGAGATCTGATAATAAATGTCCATTGACAACTTTGTTAATTAATGTGGTCTTGTCTATATATTATTATGTATATATATATATATAGTAGTATATATATATATATATATATATAACAATAAAATAATGCTTCCGTTAATACAACCAATGTTCATTTAATAATATAAATCATTTATTCGTCTACTAATGAGTCTCTAGTAAATCTACGTCTAACGTATGGAGTCTAGTTGGCCATATAATAAACAAGGAGAATAAGGGAATATAGGAAATTAAACTTTTAAAATATGAAATGGTAAATTAACTTAACCCATTTTGCGGAATATGTTGAAAATCGCGTACACATTTTCATCAGAAATTTCTTTATATATAATTATCAAAGCCAGAATAAGTAATAATTTAGGTATCTATGTAGCGATGTGTACTAGCAAATAACAGCCTCATAAGGAGAACAGAAAAAGGCGCGTACAGGTGTTGACTTCTAATTGGTGTGATATTAGACGATAATGTCACCCCATTCAAATTGACTTAAGATTTTTTTTGATTACTGTTAGAAGGTAAAATAATATTTTCATCTACAGATACATGAGGAGAAAACATGAATTTATATTATTTCACATAATATTTATTTTTTGTTTGCAAATGGAAAGGTACTATGAAATAAATTATTGATAGACATCCAAACTAATATTCAGATGCCGTAGAAACAAACGTTATTTAAATGCAGAACGCAAAGAATGTCGTTCTGGCAAAAGTATAAATACCAAAGTAAGAATGATCTATATTGATTATGCGATTTGATATAGAATTTAGAAATCATATAAGATAACAAAGGATGTGTTATCAATAGGTCAAAATTATGAAATATATGCTCCGGAGGCGCGTGGTATTGAGTTTATGACAGAAATCGATCTTTATACTTAACAAGGAGCCGAATTTTGAACCGATGATCTTAAATGTAGAAGTTGGTTAGGAACTGAAACACTTGATTGGAAAAAATATCTAAAAAAGGTTTCATACAGTAAGTAAAAAAATTTTTTAAAGCATAGAATATATTCTCAGAATTATAGATAAAAAATATACTTTAATAGAAGTAAAAGTTTTGTAATAACTAACTTACTCGGCAATATATAATAGGCAGTGAAATATTTTAGTGATGAAATAATTTGTTTTCGTTTTAATGGCACATTAGATTATAACTTCAAAGTTTTGATGAAAGTTTTAAATAAAATTCAAATCTTAGTGATCTCTGAATTTATGGATACGTCTTTTGCAAAAACACGTAGATCGTTAGAATTATTTACTCGAACGACGTACAGACTACATTAAATACTCATAGAGTATTATTTAATGATACCAATTTTATGAATGTTCGAGATTCTGTTTCATACTCTAGCTAATCGCTTATTACACACACACACGTAAAAATTAGTAAAAAACTAATTAGAAATAGTATAGATGCTGATACATTTAAATTTTGAAAAATTTTACATTCAACAAAACTATTTTCAGAATTTTCTGTCATTCTCCCTAATCAGTATCAAAGTGTCAACGCTAAAGATTCAGCTTCCTTATTTGCTTACCGTTATGCATTTGTGTGCTTATAAGAAATTTTATAAGCTGGTGGATGATGTGTAAAGACGGAACTACCAATATAAAATTGTTACCAGAGATTTATGCGGACTATATGGAGACTGTTGCACAAGAAAAATACTAATAAGCCTTAAACCCTCATTAATTGCATTAGCGTCGAGTTTATATAGTTAAATTGCGATTTTAATTTAAATAAAATAAATTTTCATTTTTGAATTAGGTGCGAAGTATTTGATTTTAACCGCCGACTCACTCTACCGAATGCTACACCAAGGTGCCTTTCAAATACGTTAAGTTTGTTGAATAAACACCTGATGCCTAATATTTAATAATAACCAGTTTTACTTTTGTACTGTAATAAAAGATAGTTGCTTAATACTCCACGTCAGATATAATCAAAGCATAATTTCGTGCTTTCTAAGATTGGTTGGTTTGTTCAACACCTGACACTTATCAAAGTCCTATGGCTTGTACTAAAAAAACACCAAAAAACAAAATCGTGTACCTGGCCGGCACATGGTGGAATTGCCCTTGCTAACAGGAGAGGATGCAAATAATTTCAAGATGTTTCGGGCATATGAAGTTCGTCGACCTGGGTTAGCATATTACCAAAGAGAACCAGAAATGCAATTCTTAATCATCCACAGTCTAGAGTGCACGTGTTCACATTCGCTGGTTTAAAAAAACATTGAATGATTTTGCATTACTAGCTTTATTTAAATTATCCGCCAAAAATTGTATAAGTGACGGCGTAAAAATTTTTCAACATTATTTGTAAAATTAAAAATATCTAAATTAGCTTTCGCTATTATTAATTCTTGCTTAAACCAATATAACTAATTGCCGATGTCGGTTTCATTTGCACAATTTACTACAGAGTCAACAGTATGCTAAAATTATTTAGTGTAACTAGTCTTATTTTACACATGTGAACAGGTAAAGCATTACCTAAAATTGATAAAATAATTAATAATATGGTAAGTTGAAATGCATGCTCGCATTTAATTACGGATGGGTGTAACTTCTTGGCAGATTTTTTCAAGCAGTCATACAACGATTGCACTTTATGTACATTTAACTCGCATTAGTTTTAATAATCCAATCTAATTATAGCCGAAAGCATTATAGCATTTGTGTCTTAAGCTTAGTCTGATCACTTATCACCAATGCATCGCCAAGCTTATTTCCTCTGCAGCGTAATATATTTTCATAATTTATGTACCAAACACAAATTATAACTGTTATAAGACTTCGTTGTTTTTTTGTGATAATTATTCACTAACTGAGCTACTTAGAACGAAAAATTATTGGACTTTATTATACGAAAGATTAATAATCAATTGTGGGTTTTAAAATATTTCGTTAAATAAGCTTAATATTTTTCACGTGGAGAGCTAAAGTACACGTTAATTTAAAATTAAGTAGGAATACAAAGCTTACTGACTAATTCTAGGTAGAGAATATCATTACTCGCGGATACACGATAACCAAACTGCATAATATTTCCTATGCTGATAAATTTAAATAATATAAATACTATTGTGAATATAACTATTTTAATTATTATTAAAAATTGAGAAGACTGTAATAGGTTTTAATGCGTTTTAAATTTATGCTGCATTTAAAAAATGTTTCCTCGTATTAATATGTATAACAAATAAACCCATATATCAAGGTTTAACTTTCGATTTTTGATAGTGGATCAATTTGCGTTAAAATAAATTTGAATTTATTTACTGATTTTATTATAGTCAAATAAGAATTCATTGAATACGCTAAACGAATCCTATTTTTTATGGATTTGCAATGATAATTTGCCAATAAATAAACCTTTATCAATGAACTTGTGCTGACATTAAGCATATTTAAACAATATTTTAGATGGAACAAAAGTTCAAGGTCAAAAATACGTTCTACTTGGTTAATCCTGATGTATATTTTAAGCACTCCTAATCAAATAATCAGGCTGTGTTTTCGTTTGGTTAGCTGTTAGCCCAAACTTGCTAACCCATGCATTATTTTGACCATTAATTAAGTAATGGTTGATTGCACGTGTGATGGTATTTTATTCAGTGAAAACAAATCCAATTTATAATTTAGCCTCCTGTACGACGTCGCACGCCTAATATAACGAAAAGTCACGGATGATGTTCTATGCTGTACGAAGTTTTAAATAACATCCTATGTAGTTTTCTTTTTAATTCCACAGACAAAAGAACAAATTCTGCCAAGATCACAATACCGATTAATATAAACTTTGGCTTCTTAAGCAGTGTCAAACTTTTTTTCAATTTCCATTCCATTTCGAAATCGATTTTACAAATCTGCAAAATATATGACACTTGACTTGGCAGGGTTTTAATTTTTAAGCGTTTCTAAAACCATTTTTTACTTACGCAATAGACCATACATTCGAACATAATTTTCTCTTTCATGTAGTTTTTAATGATGCAACGCATACCTGTAGTGTATGGATGCTAAACCACAATTCAAATAGAAGCTCTGTAAAATGGCGTTGAAGCGTGTTGTTTGTCAAGTGCTCCAGCTTATGGCTGTGACATTCAGAACATCAGCGTAGGTGGTTATTGAAGTCCACTTCCGCGAATTCCAGACATTGGCTGCCAATTTCATGTTTGCCTAATCCAAAAGAGGATCAGTTGAAGACTAGAGCCGTGATGCACCCCATATTTTTATTGATAACTGCTGAATCTATGATAGGATGACTGAACTTATTTACGAAACATATTTTTCGTTAGTGCAGTTTCGAATTTGAAGCTTAGATTAGACTGCGCATATATGAGGAGAGCGTGTGCAGTTGACACACTTTTATCATGCTATCACTTGATATTATCTGTCTAATAACTAGGCCCAGTGAAATATAATTAGTACAACAGAACCCAACGAATTAAGAGTTTGTCTACTATGCAAAATTTAGGTTTTTACTTTTAAGATGTCGATTCACAACATTTAAGTATAAGTTTACATTCTGTATTAATATAGCGTAACATGTTATAGGACAAAAAATATTTTAGAATTCTTCCGCATTTTCTTCTTTAGTTTAATACTCGTTGACGTTTAGAAAACATATTGGAGCAATATAATTTACTTCTTGTGTGCAGTCAAGAAACTGCCTACACTGACTTATTACATGCAATTTTCGTATCATTCTCAATGCTGAAATTCCTCTATGACCATCGGTTTCAAAACCAGCCAGTTTTACAAAAGGAGTATTAATTCGTTTTCCATTGTTATATGTAAGTGATATACGTTAGTAATGCACGAACTGTTGTCAATGCCTATCAGTGTATATCAAAGCAACTTAGATCTCGGTTTGTGTCGTTAAAATTGACGAATGAAAGCTTGTTGATTTCAAATCATGTAATGTACAGCGAAATAAGATTTTGTACAATATTATCGCGATTAACATAAATGCTAGTGGAATACAGAGATTTCTAATACGAAAATATCTATTCCTAGGAATTAGTTTAAACAAACTGATTAGTTAAACAATCACAGATTGTGCTTGCGATGATAATACTTTTTTTGAACCAAGGTTACGATCTTGATATAAACACCTGTCCCATAATAGGTATACATTCGTCAGTAAAAACTGAGCATTGTATAAATTACCGAATGTACTTTACTACATTGTACATTCTAAAAATCAGATATATATATATATAGTATATATAAGAGAGCATATATATATATATATATATATATATATATATATACATGAGTATAATGCAGGATTGATGTTTGAATCATGATCGCAACCTTCATTTGAATAAACAAATTATAGCTTGCACGGAAGCGCATTCATTCCTTTTTCACTTGCTTTTTTGGACCAATGGAATTAATATGAATTCTCTTAATGTTAAAAAATGGAAAACAAATCAATAGTGTTTGATTAGATGAAGCTGAACTACTTTTAACTAAGTTGTAGGTACACACGAAATAGCATAATTATGTGACTGATAATAAACTTTTTATGTATACCAGCATATTGTTTATAAAACTAGCAATACGCAAAATTAATATTATATTTTGTTGATTAGCCTTTGCTCATAGATGCATTAATAAATTTAAATATTAACTTTTACAAAATCAGTAACTACGCTCAAACGATATTATAAAAATTTAATGCATCTCGTTAGGAATTTAGCTTAAGATGTGCAAATGACACAGATCTGAATTTCGGTAATTATTAAAATTGATTTAATGATAATTTATTAAAATTACGCTAAAAATTTCATACTTGCATAATATATGCTTAGAAATCCAATAAAATATAAGTTAAAATGTTTGAACTCAATACAAGTTGTAAATTGGCATAATTTTACTACATGCACCGAATGAACACATCTTTTAACTTTTGCTAGTATATATAAATATATATATTTTATATTAAATATATTTTAAAATATTTAAATATATTTTAATAAATAAATTATCTGTTCAAATAATTTCAATATTAACTGTTACAAATTAACTACGAGAGCGTCAATTAAAAATTTAATGTAATTTTCGACGTTGATATGAACAAAAATCCTATTTTATTTAACTAGTCGTACAACATACAGAAACTAAGATCGTGTTCTTACTGTGACCAGGTTTGACCGCTATTTGTAATCTTCCGAGCACGACCGAGAAATGAAATATTCATATTTGAATAAAATTTTAATTTACAAAACATAAATAATTTTACATGACTGTAGTTTTGACTGCAAGAATATCTTGAGCTCAGGATTATGAATATGTTTGTAGCATTACACGAAATCATATAAGTAGTCCAATGTAAAAAAATCTTATTGCGCGAGTGATGATAACTTAGGCGTGAAAGTTTAAATACTTTATATGTAAATGTATACTTTTTTTTAACCGACTGCTCAAAAAAGTCAAAAGTCGGTCAAACACGTGCTAGCTTTACATTTCCTTTATTATCATAATAATTCTTTTTATGTGATTGGCTGGAAAATATGCTGCAGAAATAATGTTAAATAGCATATGTTTTGCTAACTTACATTATATGTTGAAAATAAGATTAGTTTTTATTTTTCCTATGCAATAATGATTGAATTCTTGTTAAAATACACGGGTAGCTGATTCAAACTATAATGGTTAACCTATTTAACTATGACAGTTCTTCGAAAATATGTTATCAAGTGGACTTGTTTTGTATTGCGAAGCTAAAATTTTGTGTGGTGACAAAATGTTTGTGATAAATGACGCAACATTTGAGGGAGGACTATGTAGCATTCCAGATATATATTTTTCTTCCCGGTGCTATTTTTTCGGATTAGTCGCATGTTAGCCAGTAGCTTTATCTCTGGTGGCCTCGGACCAGGTCGCATTATAGTCATGCCACCAAAGGTTGTTTCTGGTAAAGCTGCGAAGAAGGCTGCCAAGATTAAGCGGCCGAAGACTGACAAGAAAAATAAGCGCAGGAGGAGGAAGGAATCTTATGCCATCTATATCTACAAGGTGCTACGTCAGGTGCACCCGGATACTGGTATCTCCTCCAAGGCTATGTCAGTAAGTTACACTTGTCAGTAATTTACATATATTAAGTTGTTGCGCTTTATTTATTCAAATAAGTTTTACGTTATGATCTCATAATGACTACAGAGAGTCTACAGAGTTGAGTATGAGTTATTTACTGAACATTTGATATACGCCACTATTTAGAAGATAGGATTAGTGGTTCCAACAAAACTCAAAGAACATCCAAATGTCAATTTTTCGGCCAGGTTTTTTTGCTCTGGCTTATTACTTCTTTACACGATAATGACTAGCAAATTGTCGGAACCAAGTAGAAACAATTATTTGAAAAGTCACTCAGGATTCTGCAGCTTCAGACTGTCAAAAAACTTTTCTCAGCACCAAAAAGATTTCTTAGCATACTCGAAAATATCAAGAGTAAAAATAAAACTACTCGCATGTACATTACATTTTGTGAAAAATATTTTGCAGGTTTAAATTAAACGACAGTTACTTGAATTATTTTATCACTCGGAAAACAAAGGTGTACGATAGTAGAAACAATAATAGTGTTTAATTACTTCAAAACTGTTGAAAAGTCATTTTAAAGATGACCTTTTTTCGGAGAGAACTTGATTTTTTTTAAATACAATTTTTAGCAGTTGAAAAAATACAATTTACACTTTACATCTTCTTATCATACAAATGATACCATCTACTGCATTTAAAGTTGTTTTTTTTCCAAAAAAAATTTTGTATAATAATAATTCATATCAAAAGTAATTTGCACAAACCTTATCATTTTAACAGCTTATCCCTTACTGTATCAAACAAGTCTGCTTGAAGTCCGAATCTGAATTTAAAATAAAGTGTTTATTAATCGATACATTTTATAACTTTTCTCACAATAAATGACTATGGTGAAATACTTAAATTTATAGAATTTAATTTGAATTGTACAGTTTTTTTACTATAATAATTGAAATTTTAGCGATTTCGATTATTTAATTTTTTGTCATTATGTTTCAATCGATTGTGATGAAACCTCTACTTTTTGGCGTTATTACATTTTGAAAACACATGAAAATTTTAATAATTATTGTAAAATTGACGAGATCAGTTTGTTTGCATTCTCAAGATAAACAAATATCATGAAAGTTCACTCTCTACTGACAACTGCACAGGATAAAACTGAATGCTTCGTGTAATATGTTTATATTAAAGTTTATTCTAATATATGTGTGATTTTTAATCGCCGTTTACGGGAGATATATTTCATTTGAAGAAGTATTTCGACAGCCTATATGCATATTTATCAATATTTTAAAGGAAAGCATAATTTTTGTCATATGTGTGAATAACAAAATATATTGCGATTGCTTTTTTTACGATGAACAGAAATGCATGCTTAAAAGCTCGGTTCTATGCAGAAGTGTCCAAATAAAAAATGTCGGGCATAATTATATTCAGATTTTAGCTGCGTCTCCTACAAATTTAAAGTCAAGCTTTGGATAAAATCATTGAATTCTAAGAAATTGTAAAATAACAATGTATTTCTTCCAGCCGTAATTCTATCAGAGCAGAATTTCACAAACGTTAAATTAAAGCTGAAGTCCATAACGAAAACAAGGCTTGTGTGAAAAATTTTAAAAACTGATTAATCGTATTAAAGAATGAATTTATAGGAAGAAAAAATACTTAAATTTTTCAAATATGTTTTAACCGAAATCTTGCATTTATATTTTTGCCAAATAAAATATACTATATTTGATCTCGTTGACAGAAGCGCCAAACGGAGTACAGCTACAATTTGTCTTAAAGCCACCTTTTTATTTTATTTCTTTGACAAATTTTAATTAATTGTTACTGTGTCATCAGTGTAACATGCGAATATTGTTTTCTGACACAATATTATTACATAGTTATTAAATAATATAAGAGTATGCACGAATGCTTAACTATAGTGTTATATTCTCGTTAATACAGGAATAAATTATTATCTCAGTCAGTATCTATTATTAAAGTCATGCTTAAAATAATTTATCCTTTTAACCTGTTTCCGGAACTGACAATTACACTCCATTTAACATATTTAACGACTTACGTGTCAAGATTAAATCAAATAAAATACGTGAAACTAAAACTGTTTTTTAAAATGATATAACTAAAAAAACATCTAAAATTTAAATAACACAATAATAAATAATAAATATGAAAGAGAATAAAGTTAAGAGGTACATATTAAGTACTACAGTTACACATGTTTGAAATAAGTGTTGACTTTGTAGAACATGGGATACAAAAATAAAGTGCATCTTATAGCTGAATCAAAATAAAGTTTAATTAATTAAGATACTTTCATTAGATGGAATAGTCGAAATAGTGCACTTAGCTGTCGATTACTTCGATTTTAGGAGCGACATATTGCTATAATATGCATGCTAAGTATTTTCATGCTAAACATTTCTCTGTTACCTACCATAAACATAAACTTTGATAAGCATAAGCAAGAATGCCAGATATTCAACTTTTTTATGCTGTCATGATAATATTTTAGTTAAATCGATTGCAAGAAAGAATAAATTTCTATTTCACCTTTTTTTGTGACTTATTGTTTATCAGAAAATATTATTTATTTTATCGATCGTAGCCAGATAATTAGGTTTCACTGAAGCAGCAGTTGTTTGGAAATAGATTCTATTCTCAATATTGATAAAATTTAATTTTTTCTCCAAAAGTATGCTATTAGTACCCATTACAAATTTGGTACATATTAAATAAAGTAAAATATTTGCGAATTCACATTTCTGAAGACTTCATACTAAGTTGAATCTTATACTTCAGGTCTACACATAGGTGTAGAAGGTACCATCGGTCAATAGTTCCGCGGTTCATGATGAAATATAGTGGATTTTTGGTTAAATACCGACACCTATTGATGAGTCGCAAATAAGTACGAAGCACAAGTGTGCTTAAGATAACACCTTTGTTATGCTTCTCCTGACATGGCCATCTGACCCTTTTTCAAATAGTTTTCAACTAGGTACACAAAAACTAATACATCGATTGGAATACCGTTGATATGCTTGTGAGATTTTATAAAACTTCATATGACGTGTATTATAGTAACACTAATCAAACATTACTTAATGAACAGTTTTAAGGGTTTTTGGTAAATCTGCACAAGCAATGCAGATAGAGCTAAATAATGCTTGTCGTGGAGACCTACTATATTTGCAATTGTGTATTAGGTGTTGCGCATCTGGTAACAAATAGGTTAAAATTGGACTGGAATGATAAACCAGTCAGAATTTACGGAAGTTAAAATTTCATCTACACTTTCGTTTCACGCTTACTGGTGACTCTTCAATAGGAGATGTTATTACTCCCTTTAGCCGCTATATATTATCCTACTGATTTCGACCAAGGCCGGGGTGTATGAATTTGCTGGAATAACAGGTGTTAATAAATAGTTTTAATTTTCAATTTTAGTGAGCTTTAGCATACATTAAAATCCATAGTGTTGGTACTATGTATTGAATCGGAAACCATAGTTTTATGACCATGTACCTTTTCTTGACCATATTTATTGATACAATTGATAAAATGCCCATCAATTTTTATACATATTAGCAATGAAACAAATTTTTCATTCGAAATATCTAACAAAATACGAATTATTTGGGGCAATTCGCTAAATGAAATATTTAGATATTTTAGTTTATTAGGCGATTTAAAGCGCTGTTTTTGCGAGTAGTTAGCGATATGATCAGAAAGGAAGAATTATGGATGAGTACAAATTATGGAATACATTCTCAGGAAGCATGCAATATTAATGTTATGGCAACATTTGAATTGATTTTTTGAAGCAAGCTAACATTATATCATCATTCGTGGGTTTACATACTGGCAAATAGCTGAAAATTTTCTTTACGACTAAAAAAGGAAATCTACAAAAGAAAACAGAAACCAAGACTTTTAATATCTATTGAATAAATTCTCAAAATCGCTAACACAAAATTAAAACATTTTCAACAATTGACATTTACAAAATATATAACAGTTTGCAAACTCGTTGAGTGATGAAGTAACGAGTATTCATTTAAAATATAAACTAATTGAAATCGTCATTTTAATATAAGGGGTATTATTTTGAATAAATATTTGTTCCCCGGATTTCCTGATAAGGCTATTGTACATTAGCTAGGTCCGTTTGGATTACTTCCATCATAAAAATACTGACTACCTTTATTACACGTAATAGATTATAAAATGCGACCAAAACTTTTAATCGAAGAGTTACAGTTCTATGCAGAGGATAAATGGTTATTACGAAAATTTAAAAATTTGCGTAAAATTAAGTTTAATTAAATATCGGTTTTGACTTTATTGAGAACTGGTCAAGAGCTGTCCAAAATGTTCCCTTGAACGGGTCGCGAACCTAAGCAAATTTGCTTTGGAGTGTGTGACTCTTTCCACCGCGAGATCCTGCCGCACGCCACAAACAATGTTTAGTTAGACATAAACTCGCGCAGTTGGCTACTTTCCTACTTCAGATGGAAGTTTTGTGACTTCTCATTAGAGCAGAAGTTTAGACAATCAAACCCTAATCCGTCATTGACTAGCAGGCACTAGGCTACCTGGTGAAATTGTATTTCTTCGAAAAAATTAAAGAAATTAT
Source organism: Eudiplozoon nipponicum (assembly GCA_029291075.1). NCBI lineage: Eukaryota > Metazoa > Platyhelminthes > Monogenea > Mazocraeidea > Diplozoidae > Eudiplozoon > Eudiplozoon nipponicum. The sequence goes on along the minus strand of JAQBSW010008358.1, from coordinate 9,895 downwards.
TTTTTGTTGAATCAGTTGAGTTTCTATGTAAATATCAACTCGTTTATGTTAAAAATAATACGATTGTGTCTTTTGACAACAAATTAAATATTAATAATTCAAATCGAGGAAATCGATAAAACTAATGTTCAGACGATAGAAGGAAATATATCCCTATCTCTAGCCATATGTTTCCCTTCCGCAAGCGTCAATTTGATGGACACGTGTCACGCATTTCTTATTTATGGCAATATTTATGATGTGGCAATAAAGAGTTCGCTGTCTGAAGATGCCACTGGATACTTGCATATGTTAAGTGGAGAATACGCTATGCAAGAGCGACGATAATGTATTTTACCACTATGAAGGTTATATCGATGACAATATGCTTTTTCTCAAATGTGAGTCGCAGGTATGAACACTTCTTAAAATTTTGAACCATGCTCAGATCGTAATCAGTGTTTGATGTCAGGGCATTAAAACAAAGATTTTCTACTCTACTTGAATCTGCAACCATTAAAATTATTTATGTTTATTTAAATTTTACTAAAAATTCCTAGAGAAAAAAATTGTACATTAAATTATTTTCGTGAAAATCTTATTAAGTAGGCAACAGCTGGTGGCTCTTTATCACAAATGACAAACTGGTTAGCCACGAGTTAAATGGTTACGAATTAAGAAGTACAAAAACGATGGAATCTTTTAAGCTAAACTTGAGAACTTTATTCGGCTGTCTAAAATATAGTTGTAAAGAATTAGTTAAATGCGGAATGGAAAAAGAATACATGCAAGGTCAGTGCTGCTATACTATACCCTGTAATAAAAGTATCGCATTTTCCTGCACCATTAATGCAATAGAATCATCCATTCACTTCCAGGTTAAATAATATGTACTAATAAACACGCCAAAAGTTGTCGACAAAATCGCGTGGACCAATCTTTTGAATTGAGAACATAAAATTTGCGAGTCCAACACAAATAAAATGCGCGTGCCAAATTGAATCTTCAATGAATGTCTGCAGTTACGCAATATATTATTTAAAAGCAGTACACATGTTCAAAATAAATTGCCTGTAGAATAATTACTAAAGGAAGAAACCGAGTAGGTTAGCTATATATATATATATATATATATATACTATATATATATATATATATATATATATATATATATATATATATATATTGATACGTTGTTTGTTCTTATATATATATATATATATATATATATATATATATATATATATAACACAAGAAACCAATTACAGTCTAATACGTAGAGAGACAGAAAATTGTTCTTATGGCGTTTAGTTTAATTGGTAGGCCTAAGACATAAGTGTTTGAATCTAAATTTCACAATTTTGTATTTCCATTTCCTGTCTACGTATTTGCCAACAACTAATTACTGCATTCCTTTGTAGACATTTAGGAAGAAAATAAGAAATAAATATTCATTATAGCCGGAGTAATTGGTCATCAAATTGCACCAGTAATGGGCACCCTAGAATATCTAACAGCTTTTAATACAGAAGGTATATTAAATAAACACATATTCAATTGAACTAAAATGACCAGATTCGAGTAAAAAATTTTTTCCGCATAAGTTAACAAATACTTTTCATCGATTAAACCGTCTCCTTTCTTTGTCAACACCCCTCTGCACTTGTAAGAATTGCTCCTGAAGCAATTCGAGTATAAGAGAATTTTTTGAGAAGCATGCAAGCAATTCCATACGCCATTGCTGTCGTAAACTGCATGCACATTTCAGTTGTTGCCTGTTGTGCATCACCTTCAACCAAAACTAATATCTCTTACGCTCATTTTCATCATTTATCTGACACCTTTGCAGATAATGAAGTGATATTGAATGGAAATATAATAGTTACCATTTCAAAAGAGAAGAAAGGAAATTCATCAACTAGACCGGTTTCGTACTAATAAAACGTCATGTAAGACTGAAATATCTGCTGCGGCCGAGATCTCAATATAAAATTATATTTATACATCCACAGACATTTATTGAAAGACATACAATATGCCTATAGGAAAGGGTACAGTACATTGAATTATAATTGAAGGTTTATAGCGTATATTAACTATTATTAACGAACTGGCATTACGAGGGAAATGTGTTGCAATATTCGAAACTGAATGCTCCAAGTTTCATTTATCATTCTTGGTAATTCTGTAACCATTGACCAATGCCCAATTACATCCGAAATGGTTAGAATGATAAAATTCATACACAATTTTATGCAAGGTTTAGATTATATAGACAACATATATAATTATATATATATATATATATATATATTTATACACATACATATATACACATGAAGTCATTATAAACTACACAATGTTTATGACGGCAAAGTTAATTCTTCAAGAAGCCTGGTTTCGTCCTTATTTGTATCTCATCAATAACTAGCCAGCATTTGCCACAATCGGGACTCGAATCGGGGTGCATTTTGTTCGATGCCTAACGGTCATACCACTGCGCTACCCCTACGCATACTATACGCAATCTTAATTATATATCAAAGTATGCTTCCTTTAAGTGATGATTATGTGGCATATCTTCAGACTAAAGTTCTAACTAGCAACACATAATCTGTCATTACATAACAGTCACCAAAACACCTGTGAATTTAAATTAACATTTGTGGCAGAGTTTTGAATGTGACTGTATTTAAGAATGAATGAGAGTTGTCTGATTGGTTATAGGCAGTTTTGGTACACTTGCGTCAGGTTCATTTATAATGTTTACTTGTCAAGTTTACACTAATTCGGGTTCAAGTTTGTTATATGTAAGTAAATTTAGGTACACATTTCGTTTCTGTTTTTTCCTTACGTTTTACGCAGGGTCATATATTGAAATGAACACGAAGAACTGCCTTACGTTATACGCATTTAATATGCTAAAATCGACATTTTTATAGGTTACCAAATTTCTTTGTACAGCATTATAAAAGATCTGTGCTTTAATTTCATCTTGAAATATTATAAAGCAAAGCTTTTCAGTGCGATAATTTGGTGGCAGTATTGATATTCTGGTGCTTGAAACATCTTATGGAATGTGACTGAAAATTGCTTTGTCGGAAAATGGCGGAAATATCCTCACTAACAGGAGAGGGTGCAAAACGTTATTATGCTGCCTTAGTGACAGATGCTATGGCCATATCAGGAGTGATATCCTTGGGTAGCAGATCAACTAAAAGAAGCAGAAATGTAAAATTTAAGCCTTCACACACTAGTGAACATATGGAAAGATGGAACAGGCATCTTCATGGAGCATTGAAGAATATAAGACTTCCGTCTTTGCGAAAATCATGTATGATTTAAATAGAGTTATTTGTGCCATAAGGTCCAAAGCGTAATGGTAACACCACTTCAATATAATTCACAGGAGACTCCAGATCTACGTCTTTGAAACAGGCTTATCTCAACAAGTCCTACGTCAACCATAGCCATATTAAAATTCGCAAAGTTGGAATCAATTGTGCATATTTTTGCATGGCAATGTTTGGCAGAATATTGGATGGCATTAGCCTTTCAAGCATTACTTAAGTTCTTAACGTAAAATCGTGAGCAAAATCCAATTAATAAAATAGATTTAAAACTTGAACTATTATAGGTATTTAAACGAACTATCTCAAGTGCTAACATGGGAATTGATATTATAACTAACGTCCGATTCTTTTTAAAATTGCAACATCTTACATCCATTTAGAAAGTTTATTAATATAGACTGTCTAATATTTTGAGTAACGTCAAAATTATGCTCAAAGTATGCAGACTAGCCTGTTTTCTTTTACACTCGATGATAGATAATGAAGTATCTAAAACCGATAAAATTTCAATTAATGTTTCAAATTGAAATCCATTTGCAATTTAATTACAGATGGGTGTAACTTTACAACACATTATTTTCTAGTAGTCATGCAATAATTGTAATTTAACTACATTTCACCAACATTGGCATTTACGAGCCAACGAAACTGTAGCAGAAATTCTTATGGATTTTGTGTCGTACACATAGTCTCGACCTTTTTATTACCATATTTCATCACGTCCTAATTTATTTCCATATTTTGCACAATTAGCACCAATACTAATTTTAGTCGTTTGCCTAATTATTTTTATCAAGAATTTCACAAATTGAGTCAGCTAGATCATTAAATTAAAAGAACTTATCTCCAGAAATAGTAAAAGCCTGTTCAAGTACAAATTTAATGTCGTTAAAATAACTATGTATTTCAAAAGCAACGAGTGAAAAACATAAAGATGAAGGACGAACAAATATTGTGCTGAATTAAAATAAGCAGAGGAAGAAATTACTTTTTTGCTAAATGAAAAGTAAATTAGTGATTGTGGAAACGCAGAACACAAATTTTCTCTTCGCTATTATATCTTCTATGTGGGTAAAATTAAAATAATGTGCATGCTTAATATTTTAGAATGCGATATTATTTCTTGGTGTTATTGATATCAAATTAGTTATAATCTCAATAACCTATAAGGCGCTTTCAATTTCTTTTATATTGCCCTCAATTTTACTTAATTGTTATCTTGATATGCATAAGTCTAAAATAAAACCGAAAGAATTTTCGATTTTGTTCACCGAAATTTTTTTTAATAATTTCAACTTTGGATTGATATGCTGGATGTATTCCAATCAAATACGGGATTATAAAATAAGATTTTTGAGGCATCAATTTTTGCTAACGTATACTGACTTTTTAATACGAAAAATAAAATAAATTAATTTGAAAAATTGCTTTAAATGTAAGCATATTTAAATAACATTGATGACGAACAAAAGTGCAAAGTCATGAAAACAATTTATTTTGTTAATCTCGTTGTATATTAGAAACACCCCTTATTTTATAACCAGTTCGTGTTTGCCTTTAGTTAACGGTTAACCTAAACTTGTTAACAAATGCACCATTTTGAACGTTCTATAATTAATTATTGATTGCACTTGTAATGGTGCTCCTATCAGGGAACAATAATTTCCTTTATAATTTAGCTTTCTATACAACCTCGTACACCTAACATAACGAAAACAACGCGTTAACTTTCTACGCTGTACGATGATCTAAATAATATTTTATTTAGTTTTATCTAAATGCCACAAGTGTGTCAAGGCCACAATGTCCAAAATATAAAATTTCTCTTTTTTACAAAATGTTACAATTTTTCAATTTTCAAACTATTTCGAAATCGATTCTAGCTATTTGTCATTCGCAGGAGAAACTACGTAGCGGAGATTTACTGTTTTAACGTTTTTAAAAACTTATTTTAACCTGTGCATTAGACCATAAATTTAAGCGCGTATTTTCTTTTAATATGGTATTGAAGGTTGAAACGCATAGCGGAAATGTTTGGATTTGATACCACAATTCAGTTTAAAGCAATATAAAATGGCCTTGAAATGGGAACTTCATCACGTGTTCAAGCGTAACGCTGTAATTTTTTTAGAGCCAGAACACGGGTGGTTATTCAATGCGACGTCCATCTATTCCAGACTAAGCTTTCAAAGTTCGCCATTGTTTAGACAAAACGAGGCTCCGTTAAAGTCTCTATTATTATTTGATCAGCACAGAGTCTCTGATGTGTTGACTGGGCTTGATTTTACAAAATCTTATTGGTCCCTGCTGTTTCGATATTCGAGTTTAAAACAGAAAGCGATAATATGAAGGCACTTTTGGCTGTTAGCACAAATTTAAAAAGATTTTAATTACAATTATCCGTTTATTCACTAAAACCAGTGAAACACATGTTCGTGTATATACATTGGAATGCATCGCATTTTCATTTCTGCTAGATTGTGATTTCTATTTAATTAGTCTACTGATTACAATTCAGCAAATATTTAGACTCTTTTTTTATTATAGCGTGATGTAATATAGTAAACAAAATTCTGCCTTCTTCCGCACTATCTTTTATAGTAGTATACTCTTTTATATTGCGACTGCATTGAAAAACAGATTTATTTATCCTTCGCCTGGAGAAAAAAATTTACATACAATATACCTAATTGCATATGCCCAGTGTCCTTCATGAACATTTCAAAATGTTATATCTTTTCCTGGAAAAGTATTGAATCATTTGCTATTTTTTATATAATTGATTATAGTTAATAATGTTCCACCTAATGCCAATATATATTATAAATTTATTTCAAGGATAGTATCTATAAGTTTCAAAATTAGTTGATCGAAAGACTATTCTCGCCTTCCCATATCTGACATCACATTACGGATCCAAGTATTTAAAAATGAGAAAGGAACCTCGTTTTGAGAGTCATATATTTTGAGGATCAATAATGGTAAAATCTCTATTTGGCACTCCTCAGTGGTTAATGGAATTGTCTCGACCGGTAAGGAAACACGTGTAAGAGTTTTGGCTTCTAACAGCGCATTACCAAAATAGTGGCATTTGACATACACAATTAATTTATACACTAACGCTTATTTAACAAACATACCTTTATCTAGATTCTCCTGGGCAAATATTTCGACCTAAATTTTCGGTAATTCCTCATCAATTTTACATTACAAGAGACATATCATGCACCCCGAGAAAAAGATATTGGAGTAATGTAAATTGACACGATTCAATTATATATTAATATTGTTATTTTCAACAAAGTAAATAATGAGTTCCCAATAATAGTTTATACTTACATATGTAAGTAATTAATGGGTCAGGTGCTTATATCAAGACCGCAATCTTGATTATAATAGTTATCACCGCCCGCGCAACCAATGTTCGTTTAATTATATAAATGTTCATTTCAATACCACTTCCCCATGTAGTGTGGTGTATGTTCAGTAATGACAGATTGTTGATGGTTAGTTGGAGCTTTGTGCCTAAATGGATGCCATATGAGCTCAACCTAAAGTAAAAAACACTAACGAAGTTACATTAGTTTGCATATAACTGAAAATTATATGTGTGGTTATATATATGTGGTTAGAGCACCAGATTCCAAAGCAGACATGCCCAGGTTCGAGCCCTGTCCGCGGAAAATTCTAGCTAGTACATGGTGAGTTCCCAATAAGGACGAAACCGGTCTACTGGATGAATTGCCTTTCCAACATCATAAAATTCTTAGTTTATACTGACATATGTAAGTAATTAATCGGTCAGGTGATTATATCAAGACCGCAGCCTTGGTGATAATAATGTATTTTTTAAAACTTCAGTTATCACGGTATCATCATTTCGGGGGATTTATCACTAGTTGTCGGTACTGCCATGACCATTTTAAACACAAGTGTGCTATGCTCTCTAAGTCGAGCAATAAATACTCTTTTCAGTTGTACTAACTTTTATATTCTTCAGTGAATTATTGCTTCAGGTGGATACACTTTGGAATCGCGTTTTACTTAAATTTCCAATGAGATTTGGCGGATATGTTTACATGGCAATCACGATGCTTCCTAGAGAATTGATGCTGAATTAAAGTATCTGGTAGGACTGGATTTTTTAAGTCATGTATAAATAAGAGTTTAGCTATTTTTGTGTTTTATTTATTGGGATTGAGAAATAATGTGTAAAATTAAGCACAAAGTTAGTGGAAGTGAATTTTGTACAACGATGAATAAGCAACTTTCACTTTGACAAATCAAAACTCGAATGTAAACTTAGAAAGACAAAAATGAGAAACTTGAAATGAATTCATTAGCTGTGCAACAATGAACAGTAAGCGTAATACGCAAATGAAAGACCAAGCACACGAGTGGTAAAAGCTGCATTCAGGATGTGTTCGTGATTGCATATAAATTGTACAAACGTCAACTCCCTACCTCATATGTGCATTTTGGATGGATCTTCGTTAATCAATTTGCCGCCATGCTCTTATAAATACCACAGAATGGGGAAACGTATAAATGCGTGCGGCCGACGGTATTTTAAATTTTTTGGATTTGAATGTATATAAATTGGGGTTTTCATCTAAAGTTCGCAAAATTGATTTAAAGAAGCACGTTAACAGTCTTAATTCCATTTATGTACAAGTTCCTTTCAGTTATTTGACTACAGAGAAAATATATCGCCTGATTTCTGCTGGTAGATGTAGAGTATTGTTATTTTATAATGTGCTGAGCAGCTATACCACACGCTAAGTCAAACATTTGGCGACTGTTCAATTACAGGGATCTAGCAGTATACATTTAAGTTTAACGGGCGATTATTTTAACAAAAATATCCGTTCTGTCTTAGGTATCCGTGTAGTCATTGCGTTTTCTATTCGTTTTTTTTTCATATTGTGCTTACTTTTTCCAGTTAAACTAACATACGCCATCCTACGATTGAGTGCGTATACAGTTTTTTCTTATTATTCGTGGTGTTTATTCTTGTCACTGGCTTTTAAAATATCTGGATTTTTGTTTTCTAATTTATTTTGTTTTGATACAGTGCAATTTAGATAATAAAGTTGTTACGAAACAAATTTGGCTTGATGAATTTCGCAATCGCAAGTGAGCTGCATAAAATAGCCCACGCTATAATAAATTAAAACAGTCCATTTCCTTTCGCGACTTTATAAATGGTTATAAATTTTCATCAAAATATTGCATTTATGTTAGCAATAGGTGTGAACTCGTAGTATCTGTTTAGATTTTTCTAGACATAATAAGTAAACTTCTGGAAAAACGCACTGTGACGGATTCCTCAATGCTATTTCACGAAATTTCATGCAAATTATATATTTAAGCTTGGACTCAACATCCTTAATGCGTTTTGATTGCTTATTTTAAAGTGGCTTGTTTAAGTTATAACTAACATGTGATTTTTATCAGGGCATATGAATAGATAAGTAATAGCTTTGTCTACAGAGAAGCTTGCTGACTTGTTCTTCACGTCAAAAGGTATCAGCTCATATTTAAATAAGAGAGAGCTGTGCTTATAAAAGACATCGATTATGGAACGAAACATTTTTTGCTTTTATTTTTTTTATTGACTTTACGATTGTTATTTTGTCTTTACCTGCAGGTTGGTTTTGTGTAGTTTGGATTACTGACACATTTGGACTTCGGGGCGTAAACCTGCTCCGTCAAACTGTTGTGTACAATTTAACAGATCATAATTTATCGCTTTGACGTGTGTGTCAAATTATTTTCGCTTCCTCAATACGATGTGTGCTAGTATCGTTTTTCTTAAAATCGAGCAATCCGTTATATAATTACGGGCAATCTTTTTAGTTTACTTCGCATGTCTTGAATTTATTTACGGCATCATGTATACTGCTAATTCGACTATAATTTCTATTCGCTTTCTGTAAAACAATAGATAGAAATTTATTAGGCTTCAATAAAAAATCACAGGCTTTTTAGATACCGTCTGTGGCGGAGAACTAATATATATGCAAGTAAGTATTAGGTATTGCGAACCTAGAAACGAATAAATTCAGTTATGACAAACGGAAAGTATAATCTCGTGCACATTCGTTTCGTGCTTTCCGTTCATGCTGTCTTTGGTTTATCCTTCTGGTCATAATTGAACTAATTTGTTACTAGATTCGCAACACCTAATACATACTTGCATATATATTAGTTCTCCGCCACAAAAATTATCTAACTGTTAAATATTTAATTCAATAACGTCATGATTAGCACGAAATGTGATAACTGATATCGATCAAGGCCAGAATGTATGGATTTACAGGCGTAACAAGTGTTCAAAAATAGTTGTAATTCTCAATTTCGGTGAAATCTAGCATACGTTGAAATGCATCATTTTGGTACCATGTACAGACTCGGCAAAGATAGTGCTAGTACCATGTAACTTTTCGGTACTATAATGCTGGTATAGGTTAATGACACAATAGCCATAGTGTTAGTATCCTATAAATATTCGGTATATATATTATATAGTGTGTGTAAACGTGGAATCTCATGCACATTCG